>JAIWYO010001065.1:0-119704 GCA_020631735.1 Saccharum officinarum | reverse complement strand
TGTTGGATATGAATGTATGAGATGCTCCAGAGTCAACAAGAACAGTTGCAGGAATGGAATTACATTGAACGTACCAATCATAACTTCTGGTGCATCATAACTGTATCAGAAGACACATGATTCACCCTTCCAGTACAGATTGCTTCTGGTTGCTCTTCTGGCTCTGAGGAGTCTGCTGATTCTGCTTCTCAGGACAATGGTAAAGACATATGCCCTCTTACCACAGGCAAAACATCTAGTAGGAGTGCTGGGAGCACTATTCTTTATGGGAGTAACATGGAATTTCCAGTGCGAGGAGTCTGTTGCCCAGTCTGCTGATACTGTTGACGCTGTGGATATGATGAACGCTGTTGTGACTGATTGTTTTGCCATTTGGGACCACCTCTGATTTTGAATTGCGATTCCACTGGCTACCGGTCCCTGAAACTTCTGATGAAAGCCATGCTGAGAATTTGTGCGTTGACGGTTGTTGCTTCCTGAGCCTTGCACCTTCATCTTCCTCTTTCTATCCATCTCCCTACGCTCATTATCCAGCACAATCGCTTTGTTCACCAGCTCTTGAAACTAGCATAGTTATTCCCCTTCAGCTGCAAGCGAAGATCATAATATATTCCCTTCAAGAAAAAGACGCTGCTTGTCTGCATCTTCCCTAACTTCATTGGGAGCATAGCGAGCCAACTGGGTAAACCTGTCATGATATTCACTCACACTCATCTGTCCCATCCTAAGGTTTCTGAATTCTTCCTGCTTCAGCTCAATTATACCTTCAGGAATATGACGAGCTCGAAAATCTCTAACAAACTCTTCCAAGTGATAGGAGGAGCATTGTCAGGGCGTGCAGCCTGGTACGACTCCCACCAAGTCTGAGCTGTCCCTTGTAACTGACCAGATGCATACAACACCTTTTCCATATCATTGCATTGAGCTATATTCAGCTGTTTCTCCACTGCCCTTACCCAATCATCTGCTTCTAAAGGATCAGCAGCATGAGAAAACACTGGAGGGCGTCCCTTCAAAAATTCTCCACGCTTATCCTTACTTGCACAGGCGGTGGTCCTCCTGCAGCGGGATTGTTCTGCATGTGCTGCATAAACATCTGCATCATCTGGTCTGAGTTTGCATAAGTTCCTCCATAGTAATGGGTATGTTAGCACTCCACGACCTCTGCCACGACCTCTGCCTGACATCTGTTTCCAAAACACAGAAATGGAATTCAGTACAATCCGAGATGATGTATACAATAGATAAACAAAATCTGATTTTCTGGGCGAACTCCAATTTCAGCAACTCAGTAAAAACTGTCATATCTCGAGCTACAGATGTCCAAATCAGATGATCTTTACATGGTTGGAAAGCTTATAAAATTATCTACAACTCGTATTCACAACACTTTTTCTGATTCTGTCAATAAATTGGTCAAAAACTGAACTTAACAGAAACTGTTCCAGATTTCCAGACTGTGCAGTAACTCCAACTTGAAAACAGGTATATCTCTTAACTCATAATAGATATTAAGTGATTCTTGTGGTTTGGAAAGATATAGAAGTCTAATTATTCCCAGTAAAATTTCTTTAAATTTCTCATGAACGGATTTTAAGTTATTTCTAAAACATCCCAGACTGATCCAAAAATCAGCAAAGGACAGAACTAAATTTAACCTCATATTCAACTAATATATTTTGATCAAACTTAATATTCTTAACCATGGAACTTGTAGGATGTCCACAAAACTCCAGCACACATTACAAAGATCCAAATCAACACATTATCATAATAACAATCCATCAATCACACAATTGTTCACACCACAAACTGACTCTTAAAACAATCCAAACTTAAAGTTAACTCGCAACTACTAAAGTTCCTATTACATAGGGATTTTCCTATTGCCTAATTAAGCTTCTCATAAATCTTGGGACGACCTAACCCGCCTTAATTGGTCAATCTCCTTATAAGCTTGCTCCTTAAGTTCTTTTTCCTTCAGCAACTCATCCTTCAAATCCACCTCATGGAGAGCCAATTCACGAGCTAATCCCACCGTAGCTTGTAAAGTCAAGGAGGAATCATCTGCAGGCGGCACGTCCAAACCCTTGTCATGTAAGAAACAAGGAAAATGCCGGAGTGCACCCTTTAACGTCTTGTCCGAGCGTAGACCATGGTAGTAAACAAATGCATTGAAAGCGACATCCTCCATGCTTATCTCCACACAGTTGCCCGGCTCACTCTGGTAATGAACTTTGACTCCACCTTAGCTCCTTAGTGGTAGGATCCCTTTTTCTTAACCCATATCAGTTTCCCAATAGGAATCCATCCATGGATGACTATACTCTGCACTACGATACTCCAACGTAGCTTCCCAGTCGTAGTAGTAGTTGTCCAAGGTTCTTGTCAACATGTCATGAAAGAAAAGCATCAGCTTTAGGAACCATGATATGAAACTTCGTAGTCCATCCCATAACTACATTCTCCATTGGTGTATCACCAACTCTTGATTCAGCATCAGATAGCTCTTGCTCACATCTTCATACGGCTCATGAGGTTCGAAACGGGCAACGTACTGTGCAGCTGACAAACGGGGATGAGGAGCATCTATAAAATTTTAGACATAGATTAGATAGAATCAATGTATTTTCGCATAGAATACAGTAGAGGAAGCATACAACTTTTAGTAATTAACAAGGTGAAAGAGGAAGCATGAATTAAGTGAAGTATGGATGCTATTAACGACCATTCTAACTAGGCTCGCGTCCCTACAGTCAACACGGCTCTGATACCAATCTGTCACACCCATTTTTAAGGACAAAAAATAGGATGTATAAAAGAGACTCATGTGCACCCCAGGAAACGTCGCACACATAAGTGACAAATTACAAAGTATCATCACAGTGCTTATTACATAACGAATAAGTATTTAAGACATAGTCTTGAACGATAGATAATAATAACTAATAGTAATTCTTCAGCGGAAACTCCACACAGGGAACACGGTTGACTGGTTGACACCAAGACTAGTACTCATTCCGATAATCTTCCTCATTATCTTCATCTGTTATGGTGGAAATAGCAAGGGTGAGTCCATGTCGAACTCAACAAATATAACACAGGGTTCATGAGGCTCAAATGGCTAGACACTGTTTAACTGCGGTTAGCTTTTTAATCTTATAACTTTCATTTGAGTAGCATCGAGATAAACCACTTCCCATTAAAGAACCAATGATCAATTGCAATAATGATAACGAATAACATTAACAAGAGCATAATAATAACAACAGTAATTAAAACATGATATAACAATGGTGATCATCTATCTGTAAATGTTCCAAGGCCGCTCGTATCCGTGAGCACGGCTAGTATACCAGTTTTTAACTCTGCGCAGAGGTGTACACTTTCACTGTAAGTCATGATTTCCAAATGAGTGGGGAGATCAAGCCCAAACACCCGAGAACCATATAAAGCCACTCAAAAGTTCGTCTAACAAGTTAGGGCCATTAGATTTCACTCGGCAGGCAGATGTAGAACCCCCTTCCCTGTGGCACAACAACCGCAGCCTATACACACTAGGCCAGGGGCTCGGACTACACCCAACAAGGCAAGCCATTCTTATGCCATTTAAGGTAACCTCTAACAAGCTAGAAAGGTCTCTTGAACAACTAAAGCCAGAGCCATATAGCCCTCACAGTGTACTGTATATCCCGGTTATCACTTACAGATAAGTCCTTATGGAGAGAAACCAGAGCATCAAAATATATACACAAGCTCTAGCCCCCTTTCAACAATAATTAAATCATCTTAATAGTTGATTGCTTAATCCATTAATCAAATTACAAGATCATTGTTCTTAGTTTAAGCACTAGCAATAGCTACCCCCATATGCATTCCCAAGGTTGACAAGGAATCAAGATAAAATCACTAAGTTATAATCTCTAAGGTTGTCAAGGTAAGCACATGCATATGTATGATAATTCAATGTATAGGTGACAAGGATAGTCCTGTGTTATACTTGCCTTGATCAAAGCTCTCCAAGTGATACTGCTGACTTGGCTCAAAGTAATACTCCGAATCGTCCAAATACTGCTCACCTTCTATATTCGATCATCAATCACAACACACATGCATCCAATCAAACATACACGAAGCAAACAAAGAGATATAATTAGAACAGTACAACCAACAGTAACAAAACAGTAATAAAAGCTTATAAAACTCTTCTACACGTTCCTACGATCACACAGACGCAAAGATCACAAAATCGGAGTTAAAACGTAAAAGTTATGAATTTTCTAAGATTTCCTATAGATAAATAAATACTTAATTATAAACTCGAAAAATAAATTATCAAAACTAACTGTAAAACTATACTAACATGTAGAGTTCGCAAATACAAACCTAACGCAATTTGAACGGATCAAATCGGAGTTAAAACGAAGATTTTATGACTAAAACAATTCCAGTGGCAAAACTGTAAATTGCTGAAAACGTATTTTTGATTTAACCGGATGAAAATACGTTTTCAAAATACAAAAGCGTAACCTCCTGGAATGCGCCAAGGACCGCGGTTTGTTTACTAAAACCAGGGTCTCTTTAGAAAGTTTACCCGGAAGGGTATCTTCTAATCTGGGCCATCGATCTCGAATCGGACGGTTCGGTTCATCTGCAAGTCTACAGTATAGAATCCAGTCATCTCTCCATCACCGACCGCCGGCCGCCATGCCCGCCATGGCCGCCTCGCCGGAGAGTTTCGGCCCCGCCGTTCCCGACCGCCAAACAAACCGCAACTAGGTCCAATCGAGAGAGGAGGGCACCCGCACACCATCTACGCGGTTTTTGGAGAACTACAACCGCACGAGGAAAGAACGCGGCAAGAAGAGAACGGCGATCTCCATTGCCGGTTCACCGAGCTCGCTAAACCGTAATCCAAAGCATCTCAACCCAAAAGAATAGCACGGGGGAGAAAGAGAAGGAGATGACGAACTCACCCAACGCGAAGAAATCGAGCCCGCACCGTCCCCGCAAGACCCACCGACGACCAAACCGTACCCGACGAACTCCTAAACCCTAAAAACCCCGATTTCTTATGGCAACCCTAACGTTTTAGTTGAAAAACGGAAACTAGAAGATCCTCTCTTCTATTTATAGCCTCAAGTGACCGTATAAGGATAGGAATCCCGGATTTGCGAGTCGGTTGTTTGCGTCACCTCCGGTTCGAAGTCCGGCTTGAACACGGGAGGAGGAAGAAGCTTATGACATGCGGACCCCACCGGACAGCGACTCAGAGAGAGAGGAAGGCGCAGCTGCCGGACCCTGGGCCGAGCTAGGCCATGACACCGAGTTGGGCCGCGTCTATGATGCCGCCGATCGGCCCACCAAGCTAAGAAGAGGAGCGGCCCGCATAGCAGGCTTCCAGGCCCGCCAGATAGGTAAGCTTCTCCTTTTCTCTTTTTTTTTATTTACTTGTTTCCAAAAATATTTCAAATACATTCTACTCCAAAATAAAATAAAATAAAATAAAACAAATACAGCACCACACAATAAAATATATGCAACAGCATGAATGCAACACAAAAATTATTTTATTATTATTTTAAATTGGACATTATTTGTTATCTAAATCATTTCAATTTTTGTTATCTCTAAAATTTGGGTGTTACAAATCAGAAAAAGTGTTGTGAATAAAAGTTGTAGATAATTTTGAAAGCTTTCCAACCATGTAAAGATCATCTGAATTGGACGTCTGTAGCTCGAGATATGACAGTTTTACTGAGTTGCTGAAATTGGAGCTTGTCCAGAAAAATCAGATTTTGCTTATCTATTGAATACATCATCTCGGATCGTACTGAATTACAATTTCTGTGTTTTTGGAAACAGATGTCAGGCAGAGGTCGTGGCAGAGGTCATGGAGGTGCTAACCTACCCATTACTATGGAGGAACTCATGCAAACTCAGAACCAGATGATGCAGATGTTTATGCAGCACATGCAGAACAATCCCGCTGCAGGAGGACCACCGCCTGTGCAAGTGAGGGATAAGCGTGGGGAATTTTTGAAGGGACGCCCTCCAGTGTTTTCTCATGCTGCTGATCCTTTAGAGGCAGATGATTGGGTGAGGGCAGTGGAGAAACAACTGAATATAGCTCAATGCAATGATATGGAGAAGGTGTTATATGCATCTGGTCAGTTACAGGGGACAGCTCAGACTTGGTGGGAGTCGTATCAAGCTGCACGCCCTGACAATGCTCCTCCTATCACTTGGAATGAGTTTGTTAGAGATTTTCGAGCTCGTCATATTCCTGAAGGTATAATTGAGCTGAAGCAGGAAGAATTCAGAAACCTTAGGATGGGACAGATGAGCGTTAGTGAATATCATGATAGATTTACCCAGTTGGCTCGCTATGCTCCTAATGAAGTAAGAGAAGATGCAGACAGACAACGTCTCTTCTTGAAGGAATTTATTATGATCTTCGCTTGCAGTTGAAGGGGAACAACTATGCTAGTTTTCAAGAGCTGGTAAATAAAGCTATTGTGCTTGATAATGAGCGCAGAGAGATGGACAGGAAGAGGAAGATGAAGGTACAAAGCTCAGGAAGTAACAACCGTCAGCGCACTAATTCTCAGCATGGTTTCCATCAGAAGTTTCAAGGACCGGTTAGTCAATGGAATCGCAATCCGAATCAGAGGTGGTCCCAGAATTGGCAAGGTAATCAGTCACAACAGCGTTCATCATATCCACAACGTCAACAGTATCAGCAGACTGGGCAACAGACTCCTCACACTGGGAATTCCAATGTTACTCCCATGAAGAATAGTGCTTCCAGCACTCCTACTAGATGCTTTGTCTGCGGTAAAGAGGGGCAATGTCTTACCATTGTCCTGAGAAACAGAATCAGCAGACTCCTCAGAGCCAGAAGAGCAACCAGAAGCAATCTGGTACTGGAAGGGTGAATCACGTGTCTTCTGATACAGTTCATGATGCACCAGAAGTTATGATTGGTACGTTCAATGTACATCTACTCCTGCAACTGTTCTTTTTGACTCTGGAGCATCTCATACATTCATATCCAACATTTTTGTTAAAATGCATAGTATACCCATGCTAGCTATGAAAGAATCTCTCTTAGTAAATTCACCTGGAGGTACCATGCAAACCAGTAATCGTTGTCTCCCAATTAGTATGGTATTAAGGGAGAGTTTAAGATAACTCCTATAGTGTTGAGGACATCTGGTATTGATGTGATATTGGGTATGGACTGGATGAAGCAAAATCAGGCAGAGATTCAGTGTCAGCAAAAAGTGGTAGTTGTGACTGCACCTAATGGAGATAAAATCAATGTGGATGTAGCAGTGCAGAAGCAACCAACCGCTGTGGTGAATCAGCTTGAAAATACTATTAAGGAGAATTCAGTGATTGAGGAATTTCCGGATGTCTTCCCTGATGAATTGCCAGGTATGCCACCTGACCGAGACATTGAATTTCTTATTGAATTACTTCCTGGAACTGCACCTATAGCCAAACGACCATATAGGATGGGAGTAGATGAATTAGAAGAACTTAAGAAACAAATTAAAGAATTACAAGAAAAAGGTTTTATTAGACCTAGTTCATCACCTTGGGGAGCACCAGTTATTTTTGTTGATAAGAAAGATGGTGGTCAGAGGATGTGTGTTTATTACCGGTCACTAAATGAGGTAACTATCAAGAATAAGTATCCTTTGCCCAGGATTGATGACTTGTTTGATCAGTTGAGAGGTGCTTGTGTGTTCTCTAAGATTGATTTACGTTCTGGATATCATCAGTTGAAGATTTGTGTTTCTGATATTCCAAAGACAGCTTTTACTACAAGGTATGGATTGTATGAGTATACTGTTATGTCATTTGGATTGACCAATGCACCTGCATACTTTATGTACATGATGAATAAGGTGTTCATGGAATATTTGGATAAGTTTGTGGTAGTGTTTATTGATGATATACTGGTATTTTCCAAGACAGAGGTAGAGCATGCTGAACATTTGAGGTTGGTATTGCAGAAACTTAGAGAGCATAAATTGTATGCGAAGCGAAGTAAATGTGAGTTTTGGTTGAAGGAAGTTTCTTTCCTTGGTCATATTGTTTCTAATGGAGGGATATCAGTGGATCCAGGTAAAGTAAAGGATGTGTTAAATTGGAAACCACCTATTGATGTTAGCGAGATTCGTAGTTTCTTGGGATTAGCTGGATATTACAGACGGTTCATTGAAGGGTTTTCTAAACTTGCTAAACCTATGACATCTCTGTTAGAGAAGAATGCCAAGTTTGTGTGGTCAGATAAATGTCAAGCTAGTTTTGAGGAGTTGAAAAAGAGGTTGACTACAGCGCCTGTTTTGGTTTTGCCAGATTTGAGTAAGAAGTTTTCTATTTATTGTGATGCTTCTCGTCAAGGCTTGGGATGTGTTCTTATGCAAGAAGGCAGAGTTGTGGCTTATGCATCTAGGCAGTTGAGAAAGCATGAGTTGAATTATCCTACACATGATTTGGAATTAGCAGCTGTAGTTCATGCTTTAAAGATTTGGAGACATTATTTGATTGGACATAAGAGTGATATATACACTGATCATAAGAGTTTGAAGTATATTTTCACTCAGTCAGATCTGAATTTGAGGCAACGCAGATGGTTAGAGTTGATTAAGGATTATGATATTGAGATACACTATCATCCTGGTAAGGCTAATGTAGTAGCTGATGCTCTTAGTAGGAAAAGTTATGCCAATGAGATACGGACGTTGTCTATGACTAGTGAGTTATGTGCTGAATTTGAATATTTGAATTTGGGAATTGTTACTAATACAATGGAATTAGTGATAGAGCCTACCTTAGAGCAAGAAATTTACAAGGGGCAGTTGAAGGATGAGAAACTAAAGAAGATAGCGGAAGATATAGTGATTGGTAAGTCACCAGGCTTTCGAATGGATGATAATGGAATTTTGTGGTTTGGAAAGAGGCTGTGTGTACCTGAGGATCAAAGAGACAGGCAATTCTTCGCGAAGCTCATGAGTCAGCTTATTCTATTCATCCTGGTAGTACTAAGATGTATTTGGATCTGAAACAGAAATATTGGTGGGTTGGATTAAAGCGAGATGTGGCTGAGTATGTGGCATTGTGTGACACTTGTCAGAGAGTGAAAGCAGAGCATCAGAGACCTGCTGGATTGTTACAACCAATGAAGATTACTGAATGGAAGTGGGAGGAAGTTGGTATGGATTTTATAGTAGGGTTACCTCGTACTCAGAAAGGTTATGACTCTATTTGGGTGATAGTAGATCGGTTAACTAAAGTTGCTCATTTTATACCAGTTAAGACTACTTACCATGGACCAAAATTGGCAGAGTTGTATATGGAGAGAATAGTCTGTTTGCATGGAGTACCAAAGAAGATTGTATCTGATCGAGGATCGCAGTTTACGTCGCATTTTTGGAAAGCTGTGCATGAATCATTAGGAACAAAATTGAATTTTAGTACAGCATATCATCCACAGACAGATGGACAGACTGAAAGGACCACCAGGTATTAGAGGATATGTTGAGAGCTTGTGCATTGCAATATGGAACTAGTTGGGATAAGAGTTTGCCTTATGCAGAATTTTCTTACAATAATAGTTATCAACAGAGTCTTAAGATGGCACCGTTTGAAGCTTTGTATGGACGCAAGTGTAGAACTCCATTGTTTTGGGATCAGACAGTGAATCTCCAGGTGTTTGGTACAGATGTTCTTAGAAACGCAGAAGATCAAGTGCGAGTGATTCGTGAGAATTTGAGAGTAGCACAGTCTCGTCAGAAGAGTTATGCTGACAATAGAAGAAGAGATTTAGTTTTTGAGGTAGGTGATTATGTTTATTTGAAGGTGTCACCTATGAAAAGTGTGAAGAGGTTTAACATGAAAGGTAAACTAGCACCAAGGTATGTTGGACCATTTAAAGTTATTACTAGACGTGGGGAAGTTGCTTATCAATTAGAGTTGCCTGAGAATTTATCTGGAGTACATGATGTGTTCCATGTTTCACAACTTAAGAAGTGTTTGCGTGTGCCTGAGGAGCAGATACCTTTAGAAGAGTTGACTGTTAAGGAAGATCTTACATATGAAGAGTTTCCGATCAAGATTTTAGAAACTGCTGAGAGAGTTACTCGAAGTCGGGTTATTAAGATGTGCAAGGTGCAGTGGAATCGATACTCAGAGGCAGAGGCAACTTGGGAAAGAGAGGATGAATTGAGAAATCATATCCGCAGTTATTTGAGTAAGCAGTTCAATCTCGAGGACGAGATTCTTTTAAGGGGGTAGAATTTATAACACCCAAATTTTAGAGTTAACAAATTTTAAATAATTTAGATAACAATTAATGAGAAGTTAAAATTTTAAAAAAATATTTGGTGTTGCATTCATGCTGTTGCATTTATTTTATTTTGTGGTGTGGTTATATTGGTTTTGTTTTATTTGATTTGGTTTAGAAAATTTGATTTGAAAATGTGTTTGGAAAATTTGAAAAGAAAAGAAACAAAAGAAAAAAAAGAGAAAACAACTTACCTACTTACCTGGCAGCCGCCGGCCGCTTACCTCTCCGCCTGGGCCGCACGGTGGGCCGCTGTTTCCTTCTCCGCGCCAGCGGCCGCGCCTGCCGCGTGGGCCGCCCAGCAGCCGAGCCCGCCAGCCGCCCTTCTCTCCTTGTTTCGCTGACAGGTGGGGCCCGGACGTCGTCTTTCTTCTACCTCTCGTATTCGTTCCGGACTCCAAACCGAACACGACCATGTCGGTCGGTTCCAGATTTCCGGGACTTCCTAACCGTATACGGCAACTTGGGGTTACAAATAGGAAGTTGTGACCCTCTATTTCTCGTTTTCCATCTAAAACCCGAGCTTCATCACGTGATTTTGAGCATAGGAGGTCGGAACCCTAGGCTCTTTCGGTTGGTCGCCGGTGGAGCTTGTGGGTAGGTTCGGGCTCTTTTTCTTCGCATTGGTGAGTTCGCTGTCTCCTCCTCTTTCTTCCCGTGCTCTCCTTTTGTGTTGAGACGCTTTGAATCACGGTTTTGGTGAGCTCCGTGAACTGGTAATGGCACCGCCGCCCTATCCTAGTCGCATCCCGATTATGCGCTATCGTAGCCTTCCTAAACTATGTAGACAAGTTCGGGGGATCTTCTCTTTTGAATGGTGTCAGTTGGGGGATGTTTGGTGGTCGGGAACGACGAGGCCGAACTTTTCCGGCGAGTTCATGGCGGCGGCCATGGTGACCGTCGGCCGGAGATGTGGTTGATGGCCGGCGTCGTCTTTCTCTCTCTCCTAGAATGAATGGTGATTGTCCGATCTTGCGTCAACGGTCAAGATTAGAAGATACCCCTTCGCGGGGTAGATTTATTAAAGAGCCCCTGGATTTCTTCATAATAGAACCCGCAGTCCTTAGCGTATTGTCTGAAATACGTTTTCGTGTTTTGAAAGCGTATTCTCTCCCGGATAAGTCAAAAATACGTTTTCGGATATTTACAGTTTTGCCACTAAACTTGTTTTGGTCATAAAATCTTCGTTTTAACTCCGATTTGATCCGTTCAAGTTGCGTTAGGTTCGTATTTGCGAGCTCTACATGTTAGTGTAGTTGTACAGTTAGTTTTGATAATTTATTTTTCGAGGTTATAATTAAGTATTTATTTATCTATAGGAAATCTTAGAAAATTCATAACTTTCACGTTTTAACTCCGAATTTGGTGATCTTTGCGTCTGTGTGATCGTAGAAACGTGTAGAAGAGTTTTATAAGTTTTTATTACTGTTTTGTTACTGTTGGTGTACTGTTCTAATTATATCTCTTTGTTTGCTTCGTGTATGTTTGATTGGATGCATGTGTGTTGTTGATTGATGATCGAATATAGAAGGTGAGCAGTATCTGGACGATTCGGAGTATTACTTTGAGCCAAGTCAGCAGTATCACTTGGAAAGCTCTGATCAAGGCAAGTATAACACAGGACTATCCTTGTTACCTATACATTGAATTGTCATACATATGCATGTGCTTACCTTGACAACCTTAGAGATTATAACTTGGTGATTGTTATCTTGATTCCTTGTCAACCTTGGGAATGCATATGGGTAGCTACTGCTAGTGCTTAAACTAAGAACAATGATCTTGTAATTTGATTAATGGATTAAGCAATCAACTATTAAGATGATTTTATTATTGTTAAAAGGGGGCTAGAGCTTGTGTATTATTTTGATGCTCTGGTTTCTCTCCATAAGGACTTATCTGTAAGTGATAACCGGGATATACAGTACAGCTATGAGGGCTATATGGCTCTGGCTTTAGTTGTTCAAGAGACCTTTTCTAGCTTGTTAGAGGTTACCTTAAATGGCGTAAGAATGGCTTGCCATGTTGGGTGTAGTCCGAGCCCCTGGCCTAGTGTGTATAGGCTGCGGTTGTTGTGCCACAGGGAAGGGGGGTTCTACATCTGCCTGCGAGTGAAATCTAATGGCCCTAACTTGTTAGACGAACTTTTGAGTGGCTTTATATGGTTCTCGGGTGTTTGGGCTTGATCTCCCCACTCATTTGGAAATCATGACTTACAGTGAAAGTGTACACCTCTGCGCAGAGTTAAAAACTGGTATACTAGCCGTGCTCATGGATACGAGCGGCCTTGGGGATTCTTATGGAATAGTTGATCATAACTGTTATATCATGCTTAATTATTGTTGGTTATTATTATGCTCATGTTAATGCTATTCATTATCCTTATTACAATTGATCATTGGTTCTTTAATGGGAAGTGGTTTATCTTGATGCTACTCAATTGCTAATGTATGATTAAAAAGCTAAACGCAGTTAAACAGTGTCTAGCCTTTTTGAGCCTCATGAACCCTGTGTTATATTTGTGGAGTTCGACATGAACTCACCCTTGCTATTTCCACCATAACAGATGAAGAAAATGAGGAAGATTATCGGAATGAGTACTAGTCTTGGTGTCAACCAGTCAACCGTGTCCCTGTGTGGAGTTTCCGCTGAAGAATTACTATTAGTTATTATTACCTAACGTTCAAGACTATGTCTTAAATACTTATTCGTTATGTAATAAGCACTGTGATGATACTTTGTAATTTGTCAACTTATGTGTGCGACTGTTTCCTGGGGCGCACGTGAGTCTTTTATGCATCCTATTTTTGTCCTTAAAAATGGGTGTGACATCCTTCTTTTGTTGATATGCATTTGAGGAGTGGTTCATAGATTCCTTGCTTGTATAGTTGATTGTTGATGATTTTATAGTTTCTTGTCCTATGTTTCATTCTGACTTCGTTAACTTCATCTTCTGGTTCGTAATGCCCACGAAGGTATGCCATGATTGGTGCTCCAATCTTTGCTTTGTATTATATGGACTTCTCTTGGAACTTCTTGTTTTGTGTTGATAGATGCTTGAGTTAGTACTTGGAAGAAAACATCCTGAGGCAAACTTGTATTTTGAGCTGCGGCTTTTGCTATTTCTTTAGCATCTGAGTTTCTATTCTTGAGATACTATTGACTGTGAAGCCTCCAAAGTATTTTTCTTGTTCTCTTAAGAATTGCAAGTATTTTGCCAACTCTTGATCTCTTGCCTTGTAATCTTTTTTGATGTGTCCAGCCACAACTTGTGAATCTATTTTGATTATTAGTCTTTGTATCCCCATTGCCCATGCTTTTTAGAGTCTAAGTAGAACAGTTTCGTATTCAGCAATATTGCTGGTACATTGAAATTCAAGTCTTGCAGCGTATTTCATTTTAACTCTAGAAGGTGATGTGATTATTGCTGCCACACCAGCACCTGCGAAGCCCCATGCTCCATCGCAATATATTATCCAGTCTGGTTGCTTTTTGTTGTTGCTTTGATTTTGAGACAGAGTCCAATCTGCCACGAAGTCTGCTAAGACTTGGGATTTTATTGATGTTCTTTTTTGAATTTGATGTAATGCTGAGACAGCTCTGCTGCCCATTTTTCCAATCTTTCAGATGATCTGCAACTTTGCAAAACTTCTTTCAGAGGATAATTTATTGGTACTCTGATTTTTGTGAGCTTGGAAATAATGTCTCAATTTTCTTGCTACAATTAAAACTGCATAAGTTATTTTTTTATGCCTGAGTAATAGATTTTTAAGCCAGACAGAGCTTCAGAAATAAAGTAGACTGGGACTTGTCTTTTTATGTGTTCATTTTCCTGTTCTTCAACTAAGACTGCACTCACTACACTTTCTGTTGCTAAGATATACAACAGCAATTCAACCCCTAGGGTTGGTGTAGTAAGAGTGTTTGGCTTTGACAAGTAGCTTCATATTTCTTGGAATGCATATTGTTGCGAAGGTCCCCATGCGAAGTCTTTTTTTGTTCCCTTCAGTGCTTGAAATATTGGCAGACTTCGCTCTACGGATTTTGAAATAAATTTGTTTAAAGCGGCAAGTCTTCCTATCAATTTCTGGATGTCCTTTATGTTTTTAGGTACTTCCATGTTTAGGATTGCCTACACTTTGTCTGGGTTTGGATCGATTCCTTTTGCTGATACAATGCATCCTAGAATTTTGCCCTTTTGGACTCCGAAGGTACATTTTTTAGGATTCAACTTCAAATTTGCTTTCCTCAGATTTGTAAATGTTTCTTGGAGATCTTTGATGTGGTCTCCTCCTTTCTTACTTTTGACTACTATGTCATCGACATAAGTGAGTAGATTTTTGTCAATTTGCTTTTGTAATACTGTTGAAGTCATTCTAACAAATGTTGTGCCAGTATTGCGAAGCCCCTATGCCATTCTTACAAAACAGTAGGTCCCAAATGGGGTGATAAAACTTGTGAATTCTTCATCTTCTTTTCTCATCCAAATTTGATGATAGCCAGAAAAACAATCCAAAAACCTAGCATTTCACTTCCAGCTGCTTGATCGACTAATGTGTCAATTCTTAGTAGTGAGAAATTATCTTTTGGGCATGTTTTATTGAGATCTGTGAAATCGATGCACATCCACCATTTTCCATTCTTATTTTTGACCATAACTATGTATGCTAGCCAAGTTGTGAATTGGACTTCTCTTATAACTTTCGCATCAAGCAATCTTTGGACTTCAGCTTTGGCTGCCTGAACTCTATCTTTGGCTAGTTTTCTTAACTTCTACTTTTTGGGTCTGATTTTTGGATTGATGTCTAGTTTGTGCTCAATTATGTCTCTACTGACTCCTAGATCATTGGATGACCAAGCGAATATGTCTTTGTTGCTTTGAAGAAATTCAACAAGTTTTCCCTACTCTTGTTGAGAGAGTTTGGTGCCGATGATGACTTGTTTGTCTGGTACTAGTGGATCAAGAGGTACTCTTTTTGTTTCTTCACATGCTTGAGCTTTGGTTTGAGGTTTTGTATTTTCTTTTTCTTCTTTTTCTTCTTTAACTATTACATGAACATTTTTTTGTCTTGGAGTGTATTCTTTTTCAATGTTTCTTGCCTCAATTTCGTCTCCATGTACTATGATTACTCCATTTATTGCTGGCATTTTCATACATAAGTATGAGTAACTTATGACTGCTTCGAATGCGTTCAAAGTTCCTCTTCCGAAGAGTGCATTGTATGGATAGTACATGTCGACCACATCGAATGCTATTTGCTCTGTTCTTGCATTGCTTACTGTTTTGAAAGAAACTAGCAAAATTATTCTTCCAATTGAGTGTATTTTCTTTCTGCCGGAGCCAAAAAGTGGGTGCTCAGCTCTTCCTAATATTCTACGGTCGATTTTCATGGCATTTGTCACACCCGGTTTTCTAAAGAACAAAACCAGGCTAATCATATGTGTGCCCAGGAAGTCCACACATATGCCAGAATGAAAAAGTATCAGAAACAATGTTATTATATAACGTATACATAGCTATATTAACACTTACATCAGAGTATCGCGGAACGGTGACTAAACTTCGGGCTCCATTCTTCTCAGGGACGGCTGACTGGGGGTAACATATGCCTAGCACTTCTACTAGTCTTCTGGAAACTCCACTACACATTTGTCCTTTTTCCGAGTAGCATCTTTTTACACACTGGAGTGTTGGGGAAATAGCAAGAGTGAGTCCATGTCGAACTCAACAAGTATAACACAGAGTTCATGAGGCTCAAAAAGGCTAGACACTGTTTAACTGCGTTTAGCTTTTAATCATCATATAATTAGCAATTGAGTAGCATCAAGGTAATCCAAATCCCATTAATGAATCAATGATCAATTGTAATAAGGATAATGAATAGCATTAACATGAGCATAATAATAATCAACAATAATTAAACATGATATAACAATGGTGATCAACTATTCTGTAAGAATCTCCAAGGCCGCTCGTATCCGTGAGCACGGCTAGTATACCAGTTTTTAACTCTGCGCAGAGGTGTACACTTTCACTGTGAGTCATGATTTCCAAATGCATGGGTTTGCAAGGCCCAAAACATCAGAGACCATATAAAGCCATTCAAAAGTTCGTCTAACAAGTTAGGGCCATTAGATTCACTCGGCAGGCAGATGTAGAACCCCCCTTCCCTATGGCAGAACAACCGCAGCCTATACACACTAGGCCAGGGGCTCGCACTACACCCAACGTGGCAAGCCATTCTTACGCCATTTAAGGTAACCTCTAACAAGCTAGAAAAGGTCTCTTGAACAACTAGAGCCAGAGCCATATAGCCCTCACAGCTGTACTGTATGTCCCGGTTATCACTTACAGGTAAGTCCTTACGGAGAGTAACTAGAGCATCAAAATAACCCACATGCTCTAGCCCCCTTTCAACAGAAATAACATCATCTTAATTGGTTGATTGCATAATCCATTAGTCAAATTACAAGATCATTGTTCATAATTAAGCGCTAGCAGTAGCTACCCAAATGCATAACCCATAGGTGACAAGGAAACAAGATATCAATAGCTAAGTTATAATCTCTATGATTGTCAAGGAAGACACATGCATATGTATGATAATTTCAGTGAATAGGACAACAAGGATGGTCCCATGTTATACTTGCCTTAATCAAAGCTTTCCTGATGATACTGCTGGTCTGGCTCAAAATAATACTCCTGATCGTCAAGAAATTGCTCACCGTCTATACTCGATCATCAATCAACAACTCACATGCATCCAATCAAACATACACGAAGCAAACAAAGAGATACAATTAGAACAGTACACCAACAATAACAAAATAGTAATAAAAGTTTATAAAACTCTTCTACACGTTTCTACGATCACACAGACGCAAAGATCACCAAATTCAGAGTTAAAACGTGAAAATTATGAATTTTCTAAGATTTCCTATAGATAAATAAATACTTAATTATAAACTCGAAAAATAAATTATCAAAACTAACTGTACAACTACACTAACATGTAGAGCTCGCAAATACGAACCTAACGCAACTTGAACGGATCAAATCGGAGTTAAAACGAAGTTTTTATGACCAAAACAATTCTAGTGGCAAAACTGTAATTTCCTGAAAACGTATTTTTGAATAAACCAGAAGAAAATACGCTTTCAAAACACGAAAACGTATTTCCAACTATACGCTATGGACAGCGGGTTCAATTATTAAAAAGTCCAGGGGCTCTTTAAGAAGTTTACCCCGCGAAGGGGTATCTTCTAATCTCGGCCGTTGATCCGAGATCGGACGGCTGCTAATCGATTCAAGCGAGAGAGAGAAAAGAGACCGGCCATCTACAGTACATCCAGCCGGTGGCCACCATGGCCGCCGCCATGAACTCGCCGGAGAGCTTTAGCCCCACCTTTTCCGACCACAACTCGCCCCGCCACCAACACAAATCGAAAGAGGAAGTAAACTCGAACTCATCTATGCGGTTTAGGAGCGCTACGACGACCCGATGAGAGAATGCGGCTCGGGGAGGATGGCGGCGCCATTGCCGGCCGCGGTGAGCTCCAATCCCGCGATACAAAGTACAAAAACTCAAAAGAAGAGCATTGGGAGGGAGAGGAGAAGATGACAAACTCACCCAAGCGAAGAAAGAAGGCGCAAAACCACCCGTAAGTGACGGCGGTGTGCGACCGAACTCGCCTAGGGTTCCAAGCTCACAAGGCTCGATTTCACGGGGCTAAACTCGGCTTTTAGATGGAAAAAGGGGTAAGGGGGTCGCAGCTTCACTTTTAAAGCTCTACCACATCGTGTTCGGGTAGGAGATCTCGGTATAGAGGCGGTGGAGATTCGGTGATTGCGAGCTCGAATCCGGCTCGGTTACGACACGAGGAGGAAGGTGCGTCTGACATGTGGCCCCCACCCATCAGCGACCAAGGAGAGAGGGAAGGCGCACAGCTGCAATCCTGGGCCGAGCTGGGCCGCTACGCCGAGATGAGCTGCTGCGGTGCTGATCGGCCCACCAAGCAAGGAGGAGAGCGGGCCGCCGATTACCAGGTGAGTAAACTGTTTTCTTTTCTTTTTTTTTCTTTTCTTTATTTATTTATTTTCCAAAACCTATTTCAAATAAAATTTTCAATGCCAAAACAAAATAAAACAAATCCACACCACCAAATAAAATAAATGCAACAGCATGAATGCAACACCATATATTTTTTTTAAATTTTAATTCCCCATTAAATGTTATCTAAATTATTTGAAACCCACTAATTCTAAAATTTGAAATTTTTGGGTGTTACAAATTCTACCCCCCTTAAAAGAATCTCGTCCTCGAGATTGAACTGCTTACTCAAACAACTGCGGATATGATTTCCTCAATTCATCCTCTCTTTCCCAAGTTGCCTCTGCCTCTAAATATCGATTCCACTGCACCTTGCACATTTTAATAACCCGACTTCGAGTAACTCTCTTAGCAGTCTCTAAAATCTTAATCGGAAACTCTTCATATGTAAGATCCTCCTTAACAGTCAACTCTTCTAAAGGTATCTGCTCCTTAGGCACCCGTAAACACTTCTTAAGTTGTGAAACATGAAACACATCATGCACTCCAGATAAATTTTCAGGCAACTCTAATTGATAAGCAACTTCCCCACGTCTAGTAATAACTTTAAATGGTCCAACATACCTTGGTGCTAGTTTACCTTTCATGTTAAACCTCTTCACACTTCTCATAGGTGACACCTTCAAATAGACATAATCACCTACCTCAAAAACTAAATCTCTTCTTCTATTGTCAGCATAACTCTTCTGACGAGACTGTGCTACTCTCAAATTCTCACGAATCACTCGCACTTGATCTTCTGCGTTTCTAAGAACATCTGTACCAAACACCTGAGATTCACCTGTCTGATCCAAAAACAATGGAGTTCTACACTTACGTCCAAACAAAGCTTCAAACGGTGCCATCTTAAGACTCTGTTGATAACTATTATTGTAAGAAAATTCTGCATAAGGCAAACTCTTATCCCAACTAGTTCCATATTGCAATGCACAAGCTCTCAACATATCCTCTAATACCTGGTTGATCCTTTCAGTCTGCCCATCTGTCTGTGGATGATATGTTGTACTAAAATTCAATTTTGTTCCCAATGATTCATGCACAGCTTTTCAAAAGTGCGACGTAAACTGCGATCCTCGATCAGATACAATCTTCTTTGGAACTCCATGCAAACATACTATTCTTTCTATATACAAGGTAGCTAATTGTACTCCCATGTAATTTAGTCTTGACTGGTATAAAATGAGCAACTTTAGTCAATCTATCCACTATCACCCAAATAGAATCATAACCTCTCTGAGTACGCGGTAACCCTACTATAAAGTCCATACCAACTTTCTCCCACTTCCATTCAGGAATCTTCATTGGTTGCACAATCCAGCAGGTCTCTGATGCTCTGCTTTCACCCTCTGACAAGTGTCACACAATGCCACATACTCAGCCACATTTCGCTTTAATCCAACCCACCAATATTTCTGTTTAAGATCCAAATACATCTTAGTACTACCAGGATGAATAGAATAAGCTGACTCATGAGCTTCGCTAAGAATTGCCTGTCGAACAGCTTGATCCTCAGATACACACAGCCTCTTTCCAAACCACAAAATCCCAAGAAACTACAAATCTCGCTAACATCAATAGGTGGTTTCCAATTCAATAGATAAGCAAAATCTGATTTCTCTGTGCAAATTCCAATTTCAGTAACTCAGTAAAACTATCATATCTCGAGCTACAGACGTCCAATTCAGATGATCTTTACATGGTTGGAAAGCTTACAAAATTATCTACAACTTTTATTCACAACACTTTTTCTGAATCTGTCAAATAATTGGCCAAAAACTGAACTTAACCGAAACTGTTTCAGAATTCCAGACTGTGCAGTAACCCCAACTTGAAATAGATATATCTCTTAGCTCTTAATAGATATTAGAGTGATTCTTGCGGGTTGGAAAGATATAGAAGTCTAATTATTCTCAGTATAATTTCTTAAAATTCCCATTAATGGATTTTAAGTTATTTCTTAAACATCCCAGACTGACCTAAAAATCAGCAAAGGACAGAACTATGTTCACCTCATAACCAACTAATATATTTTGATCAAACTTAATATTCTTAACCATGGAACTTGTAGGCCTGTCTACAAAACTCCAGCACACATTACAAAGATCCAAATCACACATTATCACATTAACAATCCATCAATCACACAATTGTTCACACCACAAACTGACTCTCAAAACAATCCAACTTAAAATTGACTCGCAACTACTATCGTTCTTATTACATAGGGATTTTTCCTATTTCCTAGTTAAGCTTCTAATAAATCTTGGGACGACCTAACTCCGCCCTTAATTGGTCAATCTCCTTATAAGCTTGCTCCTTAAGTTCTTTTTCCTTCAGCAACTCTTATGCAATGATGATGCCACAAGCTCATAACCAACTTTATAAATGTCTCCTTTAGACCCTTATGATTCTTATAGATGTTCTAACAGGTTACCAACCCTAAAAAAAATACATGCGCTCGATAGTGACTTTACAACCATGTAGCTAGCTGATGCTTCCAGGTGACGAAATAGAACATATAAACCTCCATCTTTTATCGTCTTTTAGTTCGACAAACCCTCTTAAGAAGAGATCAACTAGAGTACACCAAAGGATAGCTTGCATTTTTTTTCTGAGTGATAACTACTATCGTGTCCTTCTATCATGTCAAAGAGACTCATGAGCATATGCAAGAACAAGTAACCTGCACTTCCTCGCGAGCAAAAAAATAGCAGTGCAGAAATACAGTTATATCTCGAGTTCTACGAATCCGATGATATTGTAGCTTATACCGTTGGAAAGCTTATCAAATTTACTACAACTTCCTTATAGAATTCTTCTCTAGATTCTGCAGTTAAGGTAGTCGAAAACTGTGCACAACAGAAACTATTCCAGATTGCTGATAGCACAGATGCGTCGCCTTGTGATTTTCATAAATCCCAAACCATAATAGATATCAGGACGGTTCTTACGGTCAGAGAAAGATATTGAAGTCTACTATTGTCCAGAATTTATCCATGATTTTTGGGCATCCAAAAATATAGGTATAAACTAAAAAAGACAGACTGTTCTAAAAAAACAGGATAAGGCAGAAACGAGATTAAGAGAGACTAGAGAGATAGATAACACTTATCTTCAAGTCTTCACACTTCTTTGATTTATGTTGATGAGATATAAGACATGAATCGAGGATAGCCAAAAGATGACAAGAAAGATAAAGTTTGATCTTTAGTTCTTCATGCCTCCTCATGCCTCGTCGCTTGAGATATTCAGGACTTACTGTTGTTGATAGCAGATGCTACCCCACTTAACAAAGATCGAACTACTTCTCAAGACTTATACCTTCCGGGCCTACCTTTGAAACACGAGAACAAGAACAACACACAAGCAACACATCAAGCAAAACAAGCACACATCACATCATCGGTACTACACGTGCTTCTTCAACAATGGTGGTCATCCTAAGAAAAAATATGGATGATGAAAAGCAATCGAATCTTTGAACCAGGTAAGATCAGAAAACTTTTAGTAAAAACAACATAAAACAAAATCCAAGGGAGTAAGAAATGATAACTCAAAGGAAGCTATCAAGGAGAGGATACAACAGGACAAGGAAGAGGAAATAGTCAAAATCAATGAGTCAAGGGATGACAAAATAGTTTTATCGTAAAATAAGTTTTAGAATACGTCCAGTGCTACTTGGCATACGTTCTACAGTCAACACCGCTCCAATACCACTTTGTCACACCCGGTTTTCTAAAGAACAAAACCAGGCTAATCATATGTGTGCCCAGGAAGTCCACACATATGCCAGAATGAAAAAGTATCAGAAACAATGTTATTATATAACGTATACATAGCTATATTAACACTTACATCAGAGTATCGCGGAACGGTGACTAAACTTCGGGCTCCATTCTTCTCAGGGACGGCTGACTGGGGGTAACATATGCCTAGCACTTCTACTAGTCTTCTGGAAACTCCACTACACATTTGTCCTTTTTCCGAGTAGCATCTTTTTACACACTGGAGTGTTGGGGAAATAGCAAGAGTGAGTCCATGTCGAACTCAACAAGTATAACACAGAGTTCATGAGGCTCAAAAAGGCTAGACACTGTTTAACTGCGTTTAGCTTTTAATCATCATATAATTAGCAATTGAGTAGCATCAAGGTAATCCAAATCCCATTAATGAATCAATGATCAATTGTAATAAGGATAATGAATAGCATTAACATGAGCATAATAATAATCAACAATAATTAAACATGATATAACAATGGTGATCAACTATTCTGTAAGAATCTCCAAGGCCGCTCGTATCCGTGAGCACGGCTAGTATACCAGTTTTTAACTCTGCGCAGAGGTGTACACTTTCACTGTGAGTCATGATTTCCAAATGCATGGGTTTGCAAGGCCCAAAACATCAAAGACCATATAAAGCCATTCAAAAGTTCGTCTAACAAGTTAGGGCCATTAGATTCACTCGGCAGGCAGATGTAGAACCCCCCTTCCTTGTGGCACAACAACCGCAGCCTATACACACTAGGCCAGGGGCTCGCACTACACCCAACGTGGCAAGCCATTCTTACACCATTTAAGGTAACCTCTAACAAGCTAGAAAAGGTCTCTCGAACAACTAGAGCCAGAGCCATATAGCCCTCACAGCTGTACTGTATGTCCCGGTTATCACTTACAGGTAAGTCCTTACGGAGAGTAACTAGAGCATCAAAATAACCCACATGCTCTAGCCCCCTTTCAACAGAAATAACATCATCTTAATTGGTTGATTGCATAATCCATTAGTCAAATTACAAGATCATTGTTCATAATTAAGCGCTAGCAGTAGCTACCCAAATGCATAACCCATAGGTGACAAGGAAACAAGATATCAATAGCTAAGTTATAATCTCTATGGTTGTCAAGGAAGACACATGCATATGTATGATAATTTCAGTGAATAGGACAACAAGGATGGTCCCATGTTATACTTGCCTTAATCAAAGCTTTCCTGATGATACTGCTGGTCTGGCTCAAAATAATACTCCTGATCGTCAAGAAATTGCTCACCGTCTATACTCGATCATCAATCAACAACACACATGCATCCAATCAAACATACACGAAGCAAACAAAGAGATACAATTAGAACAGTACACCAACAATAACAAAATAGTAATAAAAGTTTATAAAACTCTTCTACACGTTTCTACGATCACACAGACGCAAAGATCACCAAATTCGGAGTTAAAACGTGAAAATTATGAATTTTCTAAGATTTTTCTATAGATAAATAAATACTTAATTATAAACTCGAAAAATAAATTATCAAAACTAACTGTACAACTACACTAACATGTAGAGCTCGCAAATACGAACCTAACGCAACTTGAACGGATCAAATCGGAGTTAAAACGAAGTTTTTATGACCAAAACAATTCTAGTGGCAAAACTGTAATTTCCTGAAAACGTATTTTTGAATAAACCAGAAGAAAATACGCTTTCAAAACACGAAAACGTATTTCCAACTATACGCTATGGACGGCGGGTTCAATTATTAAAAAGTCCTGGGGCTCTTTAAGAAGTTTACCCCGCGAAGGGGTATCTTCTAATCTCGGTCGTTGATCCGAGATCGGACGGCTGCTAATCGATTCAAGCGAGAGAGAGAAAAGAGACCGGCCATCTACAGTACATCCGGCCGGTGGCCACCATGGCCGCCGCCATGAACTCGCCGGAGAGCTTTAGCCCCACCTTTTCCGACCACAACTCGCCCCGCCACCAACACAAATCGAAAGAGGAAGTAAACTCGAACTCATCTATGCGGTTTAGGAGCGCTACGACGACCCGATGAGAGAATGCGGCTCGGGGAGGATGGCGGCGCCATTACCGGCCGCGGTGAGCTCCAATCCCGCGATACAAAGTACAAAAACTCAAAAGAAGAGCATTGGGAGGGAGAGGAGAAGATGACAAACTCACACAAGCGTAAGTGACGGCGGTGTGCGACCGAACTCGCCTAGGGTTCCAAGCACGCAAGGCTCGATTTCACGGGGCTAAACTCGGCTTTTAGATGGAAAAAGGGGTAAGGGGGTCGCGGCTTCACTTTTAAAGCTCTACCACATCGTGTTCGGGTAGGAGATCTCGGTATAGAGGCGGTGGAGATTCGGTGATTGCGAGCTCGAATCCGGCTCGGTTACAACACGAGGAGGAAGGTGCATCTGACATGTGGCCCCCACCCGTCAGCGACCAAGGAGAGAGGGAAGGCGCACAGCTGCAATCCTGGGCCGAGCTGGGCCGCTACGCCGAGATGAGCTGCTACGGTGCTGATCGGCCCACCAAGCAAGGAGGAGAGCGGGCCGCCGATTACCAGGTGAGTAAACTGTTTTCTTTTCTTTTTTTTCTTTTCTTTATTTATTTATTTTCCAAAACCTATTTCAAATAAAATTTTCAATGCCAAAACAAAATAAAATAAATCCACACCACCAAATAAAATAAATGCAACAGCATGAATGCAACACCATATATTTTTTTTAAATTTTAATTCCCCATTAAATGTTATCTAAATTATTTGGAACCCACTAATTCTAAAATTTGAAATTTTTGGGTGTTACAGCATTAATTGTTGATGTGAATATAATGTCAGCGGAGTTGCCTCCGTCAACTAATATTTTTTAGATTGCCCATCCATCAATGTTTGCTTCGATTACCATAACATCCATATGTGGATAATCTTTGAGTTGAAGGTCTTCCTCTAAAAATATGATTTGTAGATGAGACCATCTTGTCTTCTTATATGGGCCTTCCATTGAAATTGAATTTACTCTTTGGAAGTAATTTTTCCTTTGACTGTTGTTTTCATGGTCTACGATATTTCCTCCTGTGATTGTCAGTATTCTTCCTCTACTTGGGATGATTGTATTATTGTTTACTGCTAAGACTGATGGGGAGGTGTTCTCTTGCTTGGCTTGGCTATTTTGTGGGTTGTTTGCAACTGAAGCTTCGGGTTGTGCTGATGGAACATTGGATCGGTGAGACTAATTTTGCCTCCATTGATTTTGCATGGGATGATACATTGCTAGTGGTTCATAGCTGTATGTGGGAGGTGGTCCTAGAAGTAGAGCTTGTGTATGTCCATAATGCATTGGATAATAAGGTTGATGAGTACTATGCTGTTCTTATCTCACATGATTGACAATTTTTTATTGGCTTTGTGTCCTATTTTTCTCTTGAGCTTCTTCGATGCTTTTCTTAACTTTGGGACACATTTTGGATGTATGTCTAGCTCTTTTACCATGAATAATGCAGTACATATCTTCAGGTTTTAAGGGTGTTTTTCCTTTTCCTCTTCCTCTTCCCGCTACGCCAAAGCTTCCTCTTTCAAATGTTCTTTCATTGAATTGACTTTGCTGGTTATATTGATTTTGGTGAGCATATTCACTTTAAGCTGTTGAATTGTTGTCATTCTTAATTTGATTCACTTGATTGTGTGGTGCAAATGGTCTTCGTTCATAGTTGTTTGGTCTTGGAGGGTGGAAGTTGTTGTTTTGCTTGATTTGAGCCCTGAAGTTGTTTTCTTCTTCGATTCTTTTTCTATAGTCGTCATCTGACTTGCAATATTTTTGAATAACTTCATAAAGCTCAGCGACTATGGTGGGTTTCTCTCATGCAAGATGAGAAGCGCATTGGCCTACTTGAAGGCCTTTGATTGCAGCTATTATTACCACTTCATCTAGGATATTTGGAATTTGTGGCTTGATTTGGATGAATCTTTTGAAATATTGGCTCAGGAGTTCTTTGATTTGCTGTTTGCAATTGAATAGATCAATGTCTATGAAGTCAATTGGTTGAAATCCTTGAAAGTCAACGAGCAAGTTTGCTTTAAGTTGATCCCATGAATGTATGGATTTTGCTTTCAGTGACGAGTACCATTGTTGTGTTGGTCCTTTAACTGTCATGACAAGGGATTTTGGCAATGTTGTTTTATCGCCACCTCCAGAAATTACTGTAGCTTCAAAATTCATCAGAAATTGCCTTGGGTCAGATTGGCCATCGAAAGTTGGCATCATGTTAAATTTGTAACCCAAAGGCCATTGTGCAAGCTATAAGTTTATTGATAAGGGAGAACTTGTGTCAATTGATATGAATGACTTTTGGGAATTCTTCTTTTGAGAAGCTTTTGTTGCTAAATTTGGTTCATCTAAATGTATAACTTCATGGCTTGCATTTTGGAGTTGTTCATTTTGTTCGCAAAGCATGGCTTCGGTTTCTTCTCTTCTTTGTTTGAGAGACTTTTCTCTTGCTCTTGCACGACATTTCTCAAGTTCTTTTTGCTTTCTTAGCACTTGCTCTTCTAATTCTTTAAGTCTTTGTTCTTCAGCTTCACTTGCTTTTGAAGAACTTGGGTCTTGGTTTTCATCTTTTTTGAGATTTTGGTCTTCGATTATTGGTGGATCATTATCGGCTACCCCAGTGGTAACTTTCTTGTTAGGTCTACCCATCAGCTTCGCGTGGTCGTGTGAATTTTTTGAGCACACACAAACGGTGGGCGCCAGATGTTGGGTAAAAATTACTCAAACATCAAGGATAAGATAAAAGACAAAGTCAAATCCATTTCATGGTTGTACTATACATGTCAGAGGGGGTATTTATAGGGACCTAGTCTTCGTATTTTACATAAAATGACTATTTTGCCCCTGACTCAAATGTTTACAACCATTCTCAACTACAAGGGCGAAGTGGTCATTTTCTCCTTCCAAGTCCTCATTCTTCAACTTTCAATCACTAGTTTTCATAATATCTTTGTTTAGACTTAGTCGATTCTTTCTTTGACCTTCAGAATATTAGGCGAAGTCGAACTCTTGCCTTCGCCTAACCTTGTTTTAATTCCCTTCGACGTCATCGGCTGGCGAAGTTGATTTTCTAACAGCAAAGCCAAGCTTTTGTCTTCGCTCTGATCCTGATCTTTGCTGAAGTTGATTTCTGCTCTTCTTTTATCTCCATTGGTCAGCGAAGTTGAATTCTCATCTATGAAGCCAAACTTTTATCTTCACTTCAGTCATGTTCTTTAATATTTTATTTCTTGGCGAAGCTGGATCTTTTCTCATGATGTGAAGAAAACATCTTTGCCTTCCTTTTTTCCTGCAATCAAATACTATTACAAAGTTTTAGAGTTTTGAAACTCCAAAGTTTGGGGCTATGTTTTAGTGGCGAAGTTGAATTCCCAACAGCAGCCCCTCACGGATGAAGGCCTATTCCAAAGGTCTGAATTTTGTGAAGTTTGAATTTCAAATGAAGACACAAAACGTCATCCCAAACAATGGAGTTGGCCGTTTATGTCCGTTGGTTTGAAGAATAGCATTATTTTTTGAAGTTCTACGGTCAAGTTTGACCAACTGATGTGGGACCGTTTCATCTAACTCAAAGCCGCCAATATATATTGCGCTACCTCCCCCTGTCTGAAACGATCCTGCATTCGGCGAAGGGAATGCCACAGATTCGATGTGTAATAGATGAACAAGTTCATGCTATTACCCAAATCTCAGTTGAATAACAGAGTCATACATGGGTATCAGAGTACAAATAGAAGGTTTACATTAATTATTATCATCGCCACGCAGGGCGGGACATGCTCACACATAGCATCTGGAACAGCTTCTCGAAGACAGCAGTGGAAACTAGGACTTCTCGCACCAAGCTTGAGCGCAGGGCGGACCCCTACTCCTCCCAGTCGTCCTCCTCGTCGAACTCGGGCTTCGAGCCTACCAAAAATCTATCAGTACACTTGGTACAGGCCACGCATCTCCCACCCTATGATGCATTCACTTTGTGGAACTGGATGCAAAAGGGGGGTAAGAAAAGACCTATCTTTGGCTGTGGTTTCCTATGCGAGTAATCAATATTATAAAAGTATAAGTTTATCAAATTTTAACACATCTCATTCACACACATTATCCCATCCCACCACACATCTCATCACCACATCGCATCACATCTCATTCTCTCAATGGCATGGACAACTCCCTCTCGTCCATGTCTCAACGGCTTCAGCCGGAACACTACTCTGCAACCCAAGGAAGGTAGAAGGACTCCTCTCACTAGTCAAGTGAAGCTATACCTAGGAAAGGTCCATAGCCAAAGGGTTTGGCATATGTATCGATCGATCAACCAGAAACTCTGCAGAGCTTTACACATCCCACAAGATAGCTATCCTTGACGATGCCTCGTCTAAGCTAATTTTGGGCCACCTTCCGACTAGAAACGGTACCACCCTATCACTCAGAACTGGGGCCGTGTCAGAGTACCACCGACACGCTAAGACTGTGAGACGTAGTACTTGGCCCCTGAGTACTACGCTGTCTTGGAAGGGTGTGGGTCCTCATGCCCGTACCTCCCTACACTATCCGCTAACCTCTCAATAGTAGTGGAACCGTGCTAGCAAGTCGAATGTCCGTCTCCTCCCCGCAGAAGCGAGTGGGTGTGCAAGGATTCCTAAGACCCGGTCCACGGACATATCATTCCTTAGGGTGACTAAGCAGGATATCTTCACAAGGGGAAACTGTTTTCCGCTCAACGAAACACCCGGCACCCCATGCCATCACAGCACCTCCCATCCCGGGGCTTCATCCCACGAAGACACTCCACCCCAGGACCTCTCCCTGTCACATGGACCCGCCATAGGCACCTCACATGGCGAACGCCTAGGTAGCATCCTTCGGCAAGACTTGTCCTCACGACTCGTCGTAGATCCTGCTCGGTCGACTCGACCCTCACCACACACCCAAGACTCACGCCAAGATCTCCCTAGGTTCATTATCAGGTTATTAACAGGTTTACGGCACCTCGTGCCTTATCTCATACGCCTCTCACTCACTAGCATCACATCACAGATATAATGTGAGTAAGAGTAAAGTAATGAGTAACGAGTGATAAAGCAGCATCTAGTCTAACAGCAGGGTGAGCAGGTGTAAGGTTGCAACAAGGTAAGTGGCTCAAAAAGCAGTAAACTACCATGCAACCTATCAGTAATATTATGACATAAAAGTAAAGCACTAGCAATTCTAAGTATTTGCAATGCGTAATAGGATCTACGAATGGGCAGGGGCGTGGCACCTGGCAGGTCGTCACCCAAGTCATCGTTGTAGTCGGGGTCGAACTCCTCAGTCGGTGGCTCCTCCAGGTCTGCGAAACGTAACATATAGCCTCGTTAGCGGCTCCTATAGAGGTGTACAAAGAAGCAACTAAAAACTGAAAGATCCAAAAGCACTCAAACATAGTCCTATGACGTAGAGCTCATTTTTAGAAAAATTTGGACTCTGGTTTGGCATTTTTCTGAGCTACAGTGAAATAGTTATGAATTTTTGAAGATTAAATCATTTTCTGAAAAAGAAAAGGGGCTGGAAAAACCTGAGACTGCCACGTGTCAGCCTGTGATTGGTTGAGGTGAATAGTGTAGTCGGTGACATGTGGGGTCCATGAACAGTGCATATGACAGGTGGGGTCCACCGGTCAACGGTCAACGTTGACCGGGCCGGGTCTTGGGCCTGGATGGGCCGGGTCAGGGCCGGACTTGGGCCGGGTTGGGTCGGCCTGACCTAGACACATGTCACTCGCCTGGACCAGCCAAATAGCGCTGCTGGGTCCTTATCGGGTCACGAGTTCATGGCTCCGGTCCATCGTGGTCACATGCACTTAGGTGCATGGACCGCAGGTACGGCGTTCCGTGGACCATGTCCACCTCCTATCCCCTCCTCAGTAGTTCTCGTAGACTAGAAGCACAGATAATGGGGATGGGAGTCCCGATCTTCTGTTAGGTTCAAGATAAACAATGATTTGTTCGGAGAGCGACACACCGATCCGGCTTCAGATCACAAAGACCCAAACCCTGCAACCTTAGCACCACGTCTCCTCTGGTTGTCAACCATGTCACAATCCGGTTGACCTCGCCAAGAAGGCTAATCCCTGCTGCGAATCAAAGAACACAAGCAAGAACAAGATAAAACACAACTCAATTGAAGTGACAATTGCAGATGAATGATTAAGCACTTGAAGTTGGGGTCTTGCAAACCGATAACGGCGACTGTTCAATGACAGATTGATCTAAAATAAAACCCAAACCCTAAAGTAGGTGGTGGCTACTAATTATATAGCCTAAGGGACATCCAAGGATCCCTCTTCACGTCCTAAAGGTGTCCCAACACGTTACAAGGCCCAACGGCCCAAAAGAAGGTGTCACAGCACCCTGATAGATTCTGGATACTAACTTGTTTCGACGATTCCAATTTATTTCTAAGAGATTTTTATGTGAAACCACTTGTACTGGCTTCCTTATCAAATTATCTTTCCATCTATATGTGGATCATCAAAAACGGAGTTCGGATGCGTCCTAGGCATCCATTTTATTGTAGACTGGTCCTGATGGCCAAGGCAGACCCGAACTCGGATTGGACTGGGCCTCTGGCTTGGCTTGGACGTCCTTGCTGGCCTCCTAAGGTGGTGGCCAAGGAGGAGGACATCAAAGGCTATCTCTTAGGTGTTCTCTATCTTCTTGGGGCATGCTCCAACTTGGGCCTGGGTCTCAAGGATGTCTAACAAGCCCATGATGACGTGTAGCTCTCGCCAGAAATAGTGACAGAATATATTGGTGATTTGGAGGCCTTGCCGACATGATATTAAGATGGGACCAGATCTATTTGAAAGCTTATCAAACAAGCTTTCCATCAAGTGCTCATTGACCTCGATCGCACTCCGGATGGATGAGTTATGGCCTTCCCAATGAGGCAATGTCGGGCTACCGACGAACCGAAAGTTCAACTTTGATGAACTTCTATTATGAAACACATTTGAACCTACAATCAAATAGTGACATGTACATGTGGAACCAAGTGAATTATAACCAAAGCCACTATGCAAATGTAGAAACGAGTGCACCTTATAATCATTGTTCATATCCGAAGGTGTCATGTCCTCATCATCCTTCCCTTCTTGACAACAAACCGTCCTCGGTTTGAGCTTAGCTGGTGGACAAGTTGTCGGTAGTAGCCAATATTGCTCCCCTTCTTGAAATTTAACCTGTTGCCTCATTACAAAACTTGGGGATTTCGACATGACAACATTATCGCTATTGGTGCCCTCTAGTTGATCATATTTTTGCACAATGAAAAGAGATTTTAGAGTTGAACAAATATAAACACGATGCACCATATACTCTTCTTTACAATTATATTTGCCAATAAAGTGATATGTACAAGTAGACAACCATGGCAATTCAACACATTTAAGTTTCTCTTCTAAACTACTAAGAGCATATAAAGTATCAAACTCAATATAACCCAAAGTATTTGAAGAATACAATAATTTTTTTTTCTGATTTTACGGTAGCAATGGGAAGCAAATGTTTATGTTCAGCATAAGTAATTGGTTCCAAAACATGGAAAACTGAAGCATCATCAACTAATTCATCTTTATCACAAGGAACATCAACCAAATTATTATGGGACAAAGATAAATCAAGAGAGGGTTCCACTAACAATTGCTCTATGATAGCATGGTTTGTGGAAAAATTTAGTACATTAAGACAATTTTCATCTTCCGTGAGTGTAGGACCATGGGCATTAGCTGTGTTCTTAGCAGGAGTAATAGGTGCATGGTGAAGTGATGGTTCTGAATTTGCATATGAGGTTGTGAGCTCCTCATTTTCTTCCACGTCATCCTCTCGCTTATGTACATTATTCTGTAGAAGGTTAGTCATAGCAAGAGGAATAACAACAGACTCTTCCTCTAAATGGTGCACCTCAGCATATGAAGTCAAAACAGGAGGTGGGTTAACAAAGGTTTCTCGCATAAGAAGTTTCATATCATTCCAAGTTTGAGGTTTATCAGAAGGATCTAAAGACTCCCACCAAGATAAAGCAGAATATCGCAAAACACTAGCTGCATTTTTTACCTTCCTCCTTGGACACATAAAGCGAGTAGCAAATATGTTGTCGATGGCAATTTCCCACTCCATGTACTCATCAGCACCTATACCATCATAAGTCGGTGGATACGAACAACCTGTCATTGTTAGAAGATAGCAAAAGACAATACAAAAATATTATCCCTATCAAATGACTACGTGGTTGCAGTGGTGTCACTTTTGACAGCAAGTGGAAGCGTCTTACCAAGCTATTACAAAGTTCTTACCAATGCAAGCAGTGGGCGGTACAACTGGCGGCTAGTTTGTGATACCTATGAGGTAGTGGTACCGAGATTGCAAAGACCTTTTTTCTGTACTGATCTAAAGTATATATGTGGAGCTTGGAAGGCATGAAAAAAAAACAAATATATATATGTGGCACACAAGTCAGTGACAGACAGCAATATTGAATAAATGTCCAGAGCACTTGTTCTAGTTGCTGGCCTATACGTGTTCCTATCACCAGTTGTGATAAACAAGAGAGGAAACAAGGATGAAAGGAAACAAGTATTAAAGGTAGCAATGGATATGAACAAGGCAAAAGGTACCACAAACAATAGAGCTATTGAGTGTTCCTTATGTGCTCTTTTTCGATATCTTCTATTCTCTTTTACTATTTTTTCTTTTATTTTTTTTATCCAATCTTTTTTCTTGCTTTTGCTCTTTTGATATTTTTTTCTCAACAAGGAGCACACAAGAATAAACCACAAAAAAAATTTGAGCTCAATTGAATAAAAGATGTGGCCTATAGAAAATTAGGACTGTGCTCTAAAAAGCATACCAAAACTTGTGAGCCCAGAAACTCAATTTTTCTAATCGAATTTCACAAATCTAATTTTTGCGAACCCAGCTTTGCTGGGATAAAATAGATCTAAAATTTTTTGGCGTTCTCCGTAGATATAAAATTTTCCCCGTTTCAAGTTCGGATGCAAAAGTTATGACTGTTTTAAGGAAGCTGCTCGAATAAGGGTTTTAGTGGACACAAGATGCAAACCGATGATGATACGGAATAGCGGCGGGTGGAGGGATCAACACAAACTAGAAAAGAACACAATCTAAACCAGCAACAAGACTTTGACCTAGGACACAAACTCAACAAAGCGAACTCTAAAACTGAAATATGCAAAGGCTATGGCGCGGAAGGTTCTAGGACAGGAAAAATAAGTATGACACTGGACTATGGGACGAATGCGAAACACTCAAACGAGGGAATAAATGTGAACCTGACGGTATACCTTAGCTCCGATACCAAATGATACATCCGGCCCAGGTGGGGTTGGCCGAGGCCCAATAAATTAAGGTTGCCCGGACCCCAACAGTTCTTATGCACACCCACTCGGAGAAAGGCCCAATATCCCTAAAATACTAGTCTGATAGGGGAAGGGTGACTCTCTCTTTTAAGGTGACTTCCTTCTCCCAAGCTAAGCAAGGTGGGATTATTCGGAGGCTCACACGGTCGCCGCCCGACTACAACTAGGCCACTTGGCCTTTTTTTGTTGCGTCTTTGCCAGCGGATAATAGTGGAGGATGTCCTCATCATTCCCACCCCCTTAAACAAGGGCCCAGCTCTGTTACCACTTAATGGGGACGGGTTCCCCGATCTTCTGTCAGGTTCAAGATAAACAACGATTTGTTTGGAGAGCGACACACCGATCCGGCTTCAGATCACAAAGACCCAAACCCTGCAACCATAGCACCACGTCTCCTCTGGTTATCAACCATGTCACAATCCGATTGACCTCGCCAAGAAGGCGAATCCCTGCTGCGAATCGAAGAACACAAGCAAGAACAAGATAAAACACAACTCAATTGAAGTGACAATTGCAGATGAATGATTAAGCACTCGAAGTTGGGGTCTTGCAAACCGATAACGGCGACTGTTCAATGACAGATTGATCTAAAATAAAACCCAAACCCTAAAGTAGGTGGTGGCTACTGATTATATAGCCTAAGGGACGTCCAAGGATCCCTCTTCACGTCCTAAAGGTGTCCCAACACGTTACAAGGCCCAATGGCCCAAAAGAAGGTGTCACAGCACCCTGATAGATTCTGGACGCTGACTTGTTTTGATGATTCCTGTTTATTTCGAAGAGATTTTGATGTGAAACCACTTGGATTGGCTTCCTTATCAAATTATCTTTCCATCCATATGTGGATCATCAAAAACGGAGTTCGGATGCGTCCAGGGCATCCATTTTATTGCAGACTGGTCCTGATGGCCGAGGCAGACCCGAACTCGGATTGGACTGGGCCTCTGGCTTGGATTGGACGTCCTTGCTGGTCTCCTAAGGTGGTGGCCAAGGAGGAGGACGTCTAAGGCTATCTCTTAGGTGTTCTCTATCTTCTTGGGGCATGCTCCAACTTGGGCCTGGGTCCCAAGGATGTCTAACAAGCCCATGATGACAGTGTACCTTTCGCCAGAAATAGTGACAGAATATATTGGTGATTTGGAGGCCTTGCCGACGTGGTATTGAGATGGGACCAGATCTATTTGAAAGCTTATCAAACAAGCTTTCCATCAAGTGCTCATTGACCTCGATCGCACTCCGGATGGATGAGTTATGGCCTTCCCAATGAGGCAATGTTGAGCTGCCGACGAACCGAAAGTTCAACTTTGATGAACTTCTATTATGAAACACATTTGAACCTACAATCAAATAGTGACATGTACATGTGGAACCAGGTGAATTATAACCAAAGCCACTATGCAAATGTAGGAATGAGCGCACCTTATAATCATTGTCCATATCCGAAGGTGCCATGTCCTCATCAACAGAGGCACGCCAAGTTCCTCCTCTCCCCTCTGTTCTTCGTGGGGGCACCCGCCGGCGGTGTGCTCACCCGGTGGTGCTCTACGGCGGCTTGGCTCGGCCGCTATGGGCTACTACGGCTTTGTGAAGGTGTGGGCTATGCGGGGGTGGCTTAAAGGTGAGGCCATGCCCACAGGTTGGGTGACCTGATGGCAGGAAGCGGCTCACCGGTGGCAGGAGGATTCGCCTAGGTGTCTGGGTTCAGGAGGGGGCCAAAGGTAGCCCCTTTACTGGTGGGCAAGGGCCACGGCAGTGCTCATTTGTCGAAGGAGTCACGCAATGGAACGCCGCCGTGCTTCGAGGCTCCGACGTTTCCAGGCGGATCAGCCTCTCTTCCTTATACTTGTTACAAGGCTAGGTGCGGGTGGCCAAGGCGGAGCCCGTCAGCTAGCTAAGGCCGTGCATGGAGACCGGGTACAGCCGGTATGGCCGCGCCACGGCGGCGCCATGGGTGGCCATGCCCGCGGTGACCGTGCGGTGTGCGTGCCCGATGGCACCGGTGTTCCCGTGCGTTGGTGGCCTGGGAGGGCCACACGGTAGCTCATGCTTGTGTGCGTGGTCGTGCACTGGGTGCCAAGGGTGAAAAAGCTCCGCCTTGCCTTTTTGTGATGTGAGAGCATGGCGGTAGCGAATGCGCCTAGGACGGTGAGTGGCATGGGACGGATGCTCACCTTGGTGTCGGGGAAGAGGGCTAGTGAGGTAGGAGGGGTCGCGGCAGCGGTGAGGTGGTGCAATGACGAACGGTGGCCGTGCAGAGTTGCGTCGCCGGACTCCGGGAAGAAGACAGCGACCGCTTCTCCAACTCCGGTGTCCGAGTTCGCTACGTGCGACTCTGTTTTCTCGGCTCCCTCTTCTCCTCCCTGCCTCCTTCTACCACACTCTCCCCTTTCTCTTGGGCTTGGCGATGGTTGGTGACTCTATTGGTGGCGGCAGTATGGCGGAGAGGGGCTAGGGCTCCTAGGCGGCTCCCTTTTATAGCCCGGTCGCAGCCAAGGCAAAGGCGAGCGGTTGATCCGTTCGAGTGGGCGCGTGGAGGCTATCGGGCGGCCTGGGGGATTAGGGTTGTGGCACCTTGGCGCATTGTGGAGACAGTCGGGCGTGAACCCACCTGGTCAAAAGAGAAGATGGGAGGGTGGCCGTTCATGGCGTCACGGTGGTCGGGGCCATGGCGTGACGTCACCTCGGTGAGGATTTGAAATCGGAAGTGGGAGTGGAAACGGGCGGCGGACGTGGCAGCACCATGACTCGTGGCGTGGTGTGCGAGCATGGGTTGGATGGCTCCGGATGCTCCCCTCTAGCATGGGATTCCTTCCCGCTGCCGCTGCTCTATTCTACCAACAGCAGGGGAGCGTAGAGAGGATGTGGGGAAGGAATGACGCCGGGGTCGCAGTCATCAGCGACTTAGGGGAAAGCGACGATGTTGCCTTGTCGTGACGTGAACCTAGGTGGGCGAGGCGGATTGGCAACTGGGTTGGCCTACTAGGCCTTGGCTTGGCAGCTCAAGCAGAAGGAGTGGGGTAGCCGACGGGCCAGCTTGGCGGGCTGGCTAGCTGGGCCTGCTCGCCCATTGGGCTTGGCCTGCAGGAGGGCAAGGTGGGCGGCTTTTGTTGGGCTAGCTGGCTACCCAGGCTGACGGGCCTTCTCTATTTAGCTAGTTTCCTATAGGTTTTTCTAATTATTTCATCTATCTCTTATCTATACCAAAGTTTCCTATATGCATATACATATGTGCCAAGTATGTATAAGCCCTTAGGGGTGGTCCACTAGGGTCTAGGGTCGGTTCCAACAATGTCCAAAGGATAGCACACAAAATAAGGGTTTTAAATAATTAATTACACACTAATTAATTATAAGTTGAACAGGTGGTTGGTTGGATTAACAATACATAAATCAAATAAACTCCAACACATGAGTAGATAATTAAATGCAAATGCTCTACTTTGCTATGTAGGTGCTACTTGTGCAACTACATGGGTGTTTTTCCTATATGACACTCACCAAACATGGGCATGTTTGCAAAAAAAATTTCAGTTGTGATTTTTGGGTTTCTAAAAAACCGGGATGTTATAGTCCTCTCCCCTCATTGGAATCTCATCCCGAGATTTAAAGTGTGGCATACCTCTCGAACTAGTAGGGGTAACGGATCCGTAGCTCTGACTCTTTCTCCCATGTTGCCTCTCTCTTAGTGTGATTGCTCCATAAAACTTTGCACATTGGTATAGTGGTGCTTCGTGTGTCTTTGGTTGCTCTATCAAGAATCTGAACTGGGTACTTTCGGTACTCAAGCGTGTCCTGAATATCCAGCGCATCTGTGTGAACCTGTTCCTCAGGCAACTTCAGACACTTTCGTAACTGTGACACATGGAACACGGGATGTACACCTGCTAGTTCCTCGGGCAACTTAAGCTTGTATGCTAGCTTCCCAACCCTTTTGCAGATACGGTAGGGACCAACGTAATGAGGGGCTAACTTCCCTTTCACATGGAACCAGAAGGTGCCGTGGAGAGGCGAGACCTTGAGATAGACATGGTATCCAACCTAGAACTCGAGGTCTCTCCGACGGTTATCTACATAGCTCTTTTGTCAGCTTTGGGCAATCCTCAAATTTTCTTGCACCTGAGCTACTCCCTCCTCAGCCTCCTTGATCTTAGCAAGGCCAAAGAACATTCGCTCTCCTACCTCGGACCACATCAACAGGGTTCTGCACTTCCTCCCATATAAGGCCTCAAATGGTGACATCTAAAGACTAGCTTGATAGCTGTTGTTGTACGAGAACTCTACACATGGTAAACTCTTCTCCCAATCTGTCCCATACTTTAGTACGCAGGCTCATAGCATGTCCTCAAGAATCTGATTCACTCTCTCTGTTTGCCCATCTGTCTGAGGGTGATAAGCAATGCTATAGTCGAGACGAGTGTCGATCGACTTGTGCAAACTCTGCCAGAACCTAGATGTCCACTGTGTTCCTCTATCAGATACGATGCTAATAGGTGCCCCATGAAGTCAAAGAATGTGCTCGATATACAGATCTGCCAGCTTCTCTACACGGTAGTCAACCTTGATAGGTACAAAGTGAGCTACCTTGGTCAATCTATCCACTATAACCCAAATGGAGTCATGGCCTTTCGGGGATCGAGGCAATACCATGATGAAGTCCATAGATATGCATTCCCACTTCCACATGGGTACATCTAGTGGCTTCAACAAACCAGCTGGTCTCTGATGTTCGGCCTTAACCCTGTTGCATATATCACATCTGGCTACATGACCTGCAATATCCTTCTTCATGTCCTTCCACCAGGACATCTTCCTCATGTCGGCATACATCTTTGTACTGCTAGGATGGATGTAATACTTAGAGTCATGCGCCTCTATCAGGATCTCCTTACAGATGGCCTTATCAGATGGTACACAGATTCTGTTGTTGCACCAACACACTCCTCGTTCATCTACTCGGAACTCAGGGTACTTACCAGCTTCCATCCACTCACGAAGCTGCAAGATCTCAGGGCATTTCTTTTGAGCTTGACGAATGTGGTCCATTATGTTGTATTGCACTCGCAGATCATTCAACATGCCCATGGATATGATCTCAAGGCGAAGTTCACCCATTTCCTAACGTAGCTCGGATGGTACGACCTCCATGGATAGACTATGGCAATAGCTCTTATGGCTCAAGGCATCAGGAATTATGTTGGCTTTCCTCGGATGGTAGTGAATTTCTAGGTCATAGTACTTAATCAACTCTAGCCATTGACGTTGTCTCATATTCAGATCCTCTTGGGTGAAGAAGTACTTGAGGCTCTTATGATCGGTATAGATGTCGCACTTGTTCCCAATCAAGTAGTGTCTCCAAATCTTCAGAGCGTGCACAACAGCAGCTAGCTCGAGATCATGAGTCGGGTAACGCTGTTCATGGTCCTTCAACTGGCAGGATGCATAGGCAATGACTCTCCCATTCTGCATCAGAACACAACCAAGTCCCTGTCTGGATGCATCATAATAGACTACGAAGTCCTGTCGGATATCAGGCAAGGCAAGAATAGGAGTGGTGGTAAGCTTCTGTTTCAGAGTCTAGAAACTGAGCTCACACTCAGGTGTCGACTCAAATTCATTGGTCTTCTTCAAGAGGTTGGTCATAGGCTTGGCTATCTTAGAAAAGTTCTCAATGAATCTGCGATAGTAACCAGCTAACCCAAGGAAACTGCGAATATCTATCGGATTGCGGGGTTGCTCCCATTCTTTCACAGCTTCAATTTTTGTGGGATCAACCGCAACACCCTCAGCTGTGAGTACGTGGCCGAGAAAAGCAACTTCTTCAAGCCAAAACTCGCACTTACTAAATTTAGCATACAACTGATTTTGCCTTAACCTCTCTAGAACTACTCTCAAGTGCTGCTCATGCTCTTTAGCGGTGGATGAATAGACAAGAATGTCATCTATGAAAACCACCACGAACTTATCGCTCGTCCATGAACACCTTGTTCATCATGTTCATAAAGTAGGGTGGAGCATTGGTGAGACCAAAAGATACAACAGTGAACTCATACTGCCCGTACCTAGTGACAAAGGATGTCTTAGGAATATCCTCAAAACTGATCTTCATCTGATGGTACCTAGATCTGAGATCGATCTTGGAAAAGAACTTGGCAACCTTCAACTGATCTAGGAGGTCATCTATCCTTGGAAGAGGATACTTGTTCTTGACTGTCATGGCATTCAAATTCTGATAGTCAATGCACATCCTCACAGAGTCATCCTTCTTCTTCACAAACAAGACAGGGAAGCCCTAGGGTGAAGCACTGGGTTTGATGTACCCCTTGTTAGACAACTCCCTAAGCTGCTTCTTGAGCTCCTCTAGCTCATCGACTGACATGCGGTAGGGCCTCTTAGCAATGGGCTCGGTACCAGGCAGTAAGTCAATCACAAACTCCACATCCCGGTCAGGTGGCATACCTAGTAACTCCTCGGGGAACATATCAGGGTACTCGGACACGACGGGCACCTCCTCAACTGATTTGGCTTCTAGAGCACTCATCAAGGTGTCTGTCTTCTTGTGGTGAGGCTCACATCTAATGACTCGGCCACTCGGATGTGTAATCTCCATATATCTAGGTGAGCAAGATATTACTCCCTTGTGCAAAGTCAACCAATCCATACCCAAGATAACATCCAGACCTTCTGACGAAAGTAAGGTGAGGTCGGCTAGAAAAGCGCAACATTCTACAGTGATACTCACTCCTTTACAGATTTTGGTGGATCTGGTGGTACCTAAGGGGGATATGGTGTCTATGGGTACACTCCGTGGTGTAACAGGTATGCGATGCTCTCGTGCAAACTTAGATGATATATAAGAACATATAGCACCAGAGTCAAAAAGAACCGATGATAAAACTCCCTGTACCAAAAACATACCGTACACCACGTCGGGGGCATCCTGAGCATGCTCCGCGGTTAGGTGGGTGAGATGGCCGCGGGTGGCTCCCACGGCTAGCTTGCGTCGCGCTCCCAGGGTCGGTGCCTGTCTCGCAGGGGTCTGCACGGGTGCAGCCCTCTATGGACAGACCGCGGACTTGTGACCCGGCTGGCCACAGGTGAAGCATGCGAAGGGCACACTGCCTGTGGCGGTGGGCGTAGGTGCCTTCCAGGTACTCTAGCTCGGCCTCTGAGCAGGGCGGCCCTAAGTGGGGCGGTGGTAGTTGGTGGAGTAGGTACCACCACCACGGCTCGAAGCAGCTCCCTAGGCAAAGAGAGAGCGGGACTGCTGCGGAGCAGACCCACGCTGCCTCGGGGCTAGGGTGCGAGAGGAACCTTCGCCCCGACGCCTCTTCTCCTTCCTCTCCCTCTGAGCGTCAGCCTCTAGGCGATCCCTCTCCATCTCTAGCACCTTGTTGATCATCTACCGGAGGGTACGGCACTCATGGCCCGAGAGAGCGATCTTGAGGCACGAGTTTAGCCCCTTCTTGTAGTGGTACATCTTCTTCTTGTCGATGTTGGTGGTGAGGTCCAGCTTCTTCTTGATCTCCCGTAGCTAGTCCTTGGCGGCGATGGGATCATCGTCGGCGTAGTCGAAGGTAGGGCGCCTCAGCTTGAGGAAACCCTCCAACTTCCTCTAGAAGTCATTCGGCTGCCCTTTGTGGCAGTGAAGGATTCCCTCAGCCAAAGTCTCCAGAAGGCGGGTCTAGCAGTCCATCACCTCCGCCAGCTGTGGTGGTGGCGGCGGCGGTGGTGCTTCTTCTCCAGGCACGGCGGCTCCAACCCCACCTCCAGGCTGAGCGGCTCCTGCCTCACCAGCAGGCTCCACGGGGATAGGCTCCTCCATGGCAGTGAAAATGGCAAAGGGAGCTCCATGGCCACAGCCACGCCCATGGCCCATGGGCGCGGGGGAGGGCGAGCAGTTGTTCAGACGAGCAGAACGGCGGCAAGACATCTCACTGCAGGGTTAGGTTAAGATTGATGGTTTATTAAGTGGTTACACAATTTGATCACAATTTCAAAAGATTGCTATCCGACACTCAATACAAGAAGGCGATAGGAACCATAAGACGCAGTAAGATCCAATCATCCAGTACATGGTTTTATTACAAAGCGACGTCTCCAGTAGCTACACTAGGCAGACTCGTGGGAATCGTCCTACACACAGGCGGCTCAAAAGGGGACAATCTACTCTATTCCAAAGAATGAGTCATGTCTCATGGCCACACAGGGCTCATCAGGGTTACTACTACATTATTACATGATCATGAGAGGGTAACTACTGCTATCTGAAAGTGGCGGGTGGTGAAGACAGGCCATCGGTGGAAGTGAAAACCTCGGAAGTGTGGTCCATGGCACGAAGCTCGTCATCGGTGTGGTGGATCCTCGCAACGCGGGCAAGAGCGTGCTCTAGCATCTTAGTCCATGGAATCTGAGGATAGTCCGCGGATGAATATGCTGCTAGGTTGAGCTTGGTGGGCTCAACATGGAAGGTCTGCCTGCGTGGCTTCCTACACGTCCTAGGCAGAAGAGGGTCCTATACCATCTCGATCTCCTGGATGCGCTTAGCGTCAGCAATGACCCAGGCCTGACGGAGACGATTCACCTTGTCTTGAAGGAACTTGGTGCACTTGATGTAGTGGGTGAGGTGGCGCGCGTTGTAGGTGGAAGCAACAACAACCCTCTCTGCCTCATCCTCTAGGGCATTGCAATGATCCTACAAACCACACCTGGCGAAGGCACGCTTCTTCTCCTTCTCCTGGAGCTCCTTCAGGACACGCCTCTGACGCTCAATGCGATCCTCATACTCTAGCAGCTAGGAGGACAGGTAGTCATTGCGGAGCTCTTGCTCTAGCACCTTATCCTTGAGCTCAGTAATCTCTACCTTGAGCACCCTCACACAGGACTCGTGGAGGACCTCCATCTTGCAGGAGTTCTCGTGCTCCTTCACGAGATCACGAATCACCAACTCACGCTTCCACTCCTCCTAGGCTAGGACATCGTCGTGCTGGAACTAGAAGTCCTGAAGGCTGTGGTTCTATGACTCACCTCCATGATGTAGTGGTCCTGGGCAAGGATGTACTGCGCGGAGGCATTCAAATAGGGGTCGACCTCGACACACGCAGCATAGTCAGCAGCAGCATCCTGCGGCACCGTGACCTAGTTGAGGTTGAGGGCACGCGGCAGCAGACGGTAGGGCCTAGTCTGGAGGTAGTCGTGCACGTCACGCATCACGCTATGGAGAGCTATGCGTGAAACAGACTGCACGCAAGCAGCAACAGAAGTCTCCACATCCACCTCCACGAAGGCGTGAAGCACAGGCACGTACGCGCTGGCAGGGACCCAGAGGTGGACGACAATGTGACCCTGAAGAAGTCCGTCCGGTCTAGCCTCGCCCCGGCACATGCACGTGACCCTCTCAGTGGGGACACCCAGCGAGTCTAGCACACTATACAGGATCGTGGCGAACCCATGGTAGTCTCGTGCGTCAACAGCAAGCTCAACAAGTGGAGCCATCTGCAAAACAACCGTAAAAACGGAGTTAGCAGGTTATTCCTCATAAGTAACCAGGTAGAACAGAGTAAGTTTGAGACACAACATGATAGGATAAGGCAAAATAGGTAGGATAGGGGTATCACATAGGAAATCCAACTATGTGAGACAAGTAACTCAGGGTGAAGCAGAGCGAAGTAGAGAAAAGTAGTCTGAAGTGGAATGAAGTCGGGCGATGGAGAGCGATGATAGGCAAGAAAGCAAGCAATATTTGTGGTAAGACATGTGAAATGAGGTAAGCCATGCAAGAAAATGTAGCATGGTCGGTAATATAACCGAAGGTGTATAGATTCGTGCCTGTTTCTATCGGCCAATCCTAAGGGTTCGTCCTAGGGTCAAGCATAGCTCTGGTACCAACTGAAACAATCCTGCATTCCGCAAAGGGAATGCCACAAATTCGACGTGTAATAGATGAACAAGTTCATGCCATTACCCAAATATCAGTCGAATAACAGAGTCATACACGGGTATCAGAGTACAAATAGAAGGTTTACATTAATTATTATCATCACCACATAGGGCGGGACATGCTCACACACAGCATCTGGAACAGCTTCTCGAAGACAGCAGCGGAAACTAGGACTTCTCGCACCAAGCTTGAGCGCAGGGCGAACCCCTACTGCTCCCAGTCCTCCTCCTCGTCGAACTCGGGCTCCGAGCCTACCAAAAATCTATCAGTACACTTGGTACTGGCCACGCATCTCCCACCCTATGATGCATTCGTCTTGGGGAACTGGATGCAAAGGGGAGGGTAACGAAAGACCTATCTTTGGCTGTGGTTTCCTATGCGAGTAATCAATATTTTAAAAGTGTAAGTTTATCAAATTTTAACCCATCTCATTCACACAAGTTATCCCATCCCACCACACACCTCATCACCACATCGCATCTCATCTCACTCTCTCAACGGCATGGACAACTCCCTCTCGTCCATGTCTCAATGGCTTCAGTCGGAACACTACTCTACAACCTAGGGAAGGTAGAAGGACTCCTCTCACTAGTCAAGTGAAGCTATACCTAGGAAAGGTCCATAGTCGAAGGGTTTGGCATATGTATCGATCGATGAACCAGAAACTCTGCAGAGGTTTACACATCCGATAAGATAGCTATCCTTGACGATGCCTCGTCTAAGCTGATTTCGGGCCATCTTCTAACAAGAAACGGTACCACCCTATCACTCAAAACTAGGGATGTGTCGGAGTACCACCAACACGCTGAGACTGTGAGACATAGTACTTGGCCCCTGAGTACTACGCTGTCTTGGAAGGGTGTGGGTCCTCATGCCCGTACCTCCCTACACTATCTGCTAACCTCTCAATAGTAGTGGCACAGTGCTAGCAAGTCGAATGTTCGTGTCCTCCCCACAGAAGCGAGTGGGTGTGCAAGGATTCCTAAGACCCAGTCCACGGACATATTAGTCCTTAGGGTGACTAAGCAGGATATCTTCACAAGGGGAAATCATTTTCCGCTCAACGGAACACTCGGCACCCCGTGCCATCATAGCACCTCCCATCTCGGGGCTTCATCCCATGAAGACACTCCACCCTGGGACCTCTCCCTATCACATGTACCCACCATAGGCACCTCACATGGCGAACGCCTAGGTAGCATCCTCCGGCAAGACTTGTCCTCACGACTCGTCGTAGATCCTGCTCGGTCGACTCGACCCTCACCACACACCCAAGACTCACACCAAGATCTCCCCAGGTTCATTATCAAGTTATTAACAGGTTTATGGCACCTCATGTCTTATCTCATACGCCTCTCACTCACCAGCATCACATCACAGATATAATGCGAGTAAGAGTAAAGTAATGAGTAACAAGTGATAAAGCAGCATCTAGTCTAATAGCAGGGTGAGTAGGTGTAAGGTTGCAACAAGGTAAGTGGCTCAAAAAGCAGTAAACTACCATGCAACCTATCAGTAATATTATGACATAAAAGTAAAGCACTAGCAATTCTAACTATTTGCAATACGTAATAGGATCTACGAATGGGTGGGGCGTGGCACCTGGCAGGTCATCACCCAAGTCATCGGTGTAGTCGGGGTCGAACTCCTTAGTCGGTGGCTCCATCAGGTCTGCCAAACGTAACATATAGCCGCGTTAGCTGCTCCTATAGAGGTGTACAAAGAAGCAACTGAAAACCGAAAGATCCAAAAGCACTCAAACATAGGCCCATGACGTAGAGCTCATTTTTTAGAAAAAAAATTGGACTCTGGTTTGGCATTTTTCTGAGCTACGGTGAATTAGTTATGAATTTTTGAAGATTAAATCATTTTTTGAAAAAGAAAAGGGGCTAGAAAAACCTAAGACTGCCACATGTCAGCCTATGATTAGTTGAGGTGAACAGTGCAGTTGGTGACATGTGGGGTCCGTGAACAGTGCATATGACAGGTGGGGTCCACCGGTCAACGGTCAACATTGATCGGGCCGGGTCTTGGGCCTGGATGGGCCAGGTCAGGGCCAGACTTGGGCCAGGTTGGGCCGGCCTGGCCTGGACACGTGTTGCTTGCCTGGACCAACCACATAGTGCTGCTGGGTCCTTATTGGGTCATGGGTTCGTGGCTCTGGTCCATCGTGGTCACATGCACTTAGGTGCATGGACCGCAGGGACGGCGTTCCGTGGACCATGTCCACCTCCTATCCCCTCCTCAGCGGTTCTCGTAGACTAGAAGCACAGAGGTGCGCCAAGTTCCTCCTCTCTCCTCCTCTATTTTTTGTGGGGGGGCACCCGCCGATGGTGTGCTCGCCCGGTGGTGCTCTACGGCGACTTGGCTCGGCCGCTAGGGGCTACTATGACTTTGTGAAGGTGTGGGCTATGCGGGGGTGGCTTAAAGGCGAGGCCATGCCCACAGGTTGGGTGACCTGATGGCTGACAGCGGCTCACCAGTGGCAGGAGGATTCACCTAGGTGTCTAGGTTCAGGAGGGGGCCAAAGGTAGCCCCTTTACTGGTAGGCAAGGGCCACGATGGTGCTCGTTCGTCGGAGGAGTCACGCAATGGAACGCCACCATGCTTCGTAGCTCTGACATTTTCGGGCAGATCGGCCTCTCTTCCTATACTAGTTACAAGGCTATGTGCGGTGGCCAAGGCGGAGCTCGTCGGCTAGCTAAGGCCGTGCATGGTGACCAGGTGCAGCCGATATGGCCACGCCACGGCGGTGCCATGGGTGGCCATGCCCGCGGTGATCGTGTGGTGTGCGTGCCCGATGGCACTGGTGTTCTTGTGTGTTGGTGGCCTAGGAGGGCCACACGGTAGCTCGTGCTTGTGTGCATGGTCGTGCACTGGGTGCCAAGGGTGAAAAAGCTTCGCCTTGCCTTCTTGCGACGCGAGAGCACGGCGGTAGCAAACGCGCCTAGGATGGTGAGCAGGACGGGATGGATGCTCACCTTGGTGTTGGGGAAGAGGCCTAGTGAGGCAGGACGGGTCGCGGCAGCGGTGAGGCGGTGCAATGACGAATGGCGGTCGTGCAGAGTCATGTCGCCAGACTCTGGGAAGAAGACGACGATGGCTTCTCCAACTCCGGTGTCCGAGCTCGCTACGTGCGGCTCTGTTTTCTCGGCTCCCTCTTCTCCTCCCCACTTCCTTCTACCACACCCTCCCCTTTCTCTTGGGCTTGGTGATGGTTGGTTACTCCACCGATGGTGGAAGTATGGCGAAGAGGGGCTAGGGCTCCTAGGCGGCTCCCTTTTATAGCCCGGTCGCAGCCAAGGCAAAGGCGAGCAGTTGATCTATTTGAGTGGGCACGTGGAGGCTATCGGGTGGCCTAGGGGATTAGGGTTTTGGTGCCTTGGCGCATTGCGGAGACAGCCGGGCGTGAACCCACCTAGTCAAAAGAGAAGATGGGAGGGTGGCAGTTCATGGCGTCACGGTGGTTGGGGCCACAGTGCAACGTCACCCCGGTGAGGATTTGAAATCGGAAGGGGGAGTGGGCGTGGGTAGTGGACGTGGTAGCACCACGACTCATGGTGTGGTGTGCGAGCACAGGTTGGATGGCTCCGGATGCTCCCCTCTGGCATGGGATTCCTTCCCGCTACCGCTGCTCTATTCTACCAACAGAAGGGGAGCGTAGAGAAGATGTGGGGGAAGGGATGACGCCGGGGTCCCAGTCGTCAGCGACCGAGGGGAAAGCGATGGTGTTGCCTTGTCATGACGCGAACCTAGGTGGGCGAGGTGGATTGGAAATTGGGTCGGCCTACTAGGCCTTGGCTTGGTAGCTCAAGCAGAGGAGTGGGGTAGCCAACGGGCCGGCTTGGCGGGCTGGCTAGCTGGGCCTGCTCACCCGTTGGGCTTGGCCTGCAGGAGGACAAGGTGGGCGACTTTTGTTGGGCCAGCTAGCTACCCAGGCCGACGGGTCTTCTCTATTTAGTTGGTTTCCTATAGGCTTTTCTAATTATTTCATCTATCTCTTATCTATACCAAAGTTTCCTATATGCATATACATATGTGCCAAGTATGTATAAGCCCTTAGGGGTAGTCCACTAGGGTCTAGGGTCGGTTCCAACCATGTCCAAAGGATAGCACACAAAACAAGGGTTTAAAATAATTAATTACACACTAATTAATTATAAGTTGAACAGGTGGTTGGTTTGATTAACAATACATAAATCAAATAAACTCCAACTCATGAGTAGATAATTAAATGCAAATGCTCTACTTTGCTATGTAGGTGCTACTTGTGCAACTACATGGGTGTTTTCCCTATATGACACTCACCAAACATGGGCATGTTTGCGAAAAAATTTTCAGTTGTGATTTTTGGGTTTCGAAAAAACTAGGATGTTACACTGTCCCTGCTACTTCACTGAAGATAGAAAGGTGCTATTGTTTTTGTGGTCTGATGCGAAGTCAATTTTGTTGCGAAGTCAACCTCTTTTGTGGAGGTTTTTGTTTCTTTGAAGGTAAAAGTTTTGCTACTTGTTGATTTCTTGTTATTTTAATTTTTGGCTTTTCTTTAAATTTTTTTTGTCTTAGATGTCTGATCAAGAGAAGATTGTTTTTGAGAATTATCCATTAGAATCAAATCAATTTGATTCTGGAGAGGATTTGTCTGATGCTTCCGCATCAAAGTCTGAATTGGTTGGCGATGATACAAAATCTTTGAATTTTGGCAAGACTTTGATGGATGAAGCAGAGTTAGATTGGGTGGTTAAAAATAGGATGTTAGAAAAAGCTAATGCTAGGTTGCCCCTAGAAGGTGAAATGGTTCCTAAGCCAAAACCTCATGAATGTGTTGTTTTTCGAGATCATTTTACAGCTAGTCTTTGCATGCCATGTCAAGATTTTATTGAAGAAATTCTGAAGGCATATAACATTGAAATCCATCATCTGACTCTAAATGGGATAGCGAAGATTGCACTTTTTATTTGGGCAGTGAAATCTCAAAGAGGAAACTTGGATATTGGTGCATTTTGCTCTCTTCATGAAATGCATACACAATTTAGAAACAAGAATGTTGATGGCAGAACTATTATCAAGTATTTTGGTTGTTGTAGTTTTAAGCCTGCTCAAGGTGCCAAGCAGATTTCTCTAGCCTCAATAAACAAATGGGTTGAAAATTGGTATCGTTATTGGTTTTATCATACAGTTCCTCTTGTTAAAGAAAGGGATGACTCTAGAAGGATTGTGAAAAAATATCCTTTGGTTATGAAGATGAGTAAGAATGCTTTTGATTGCAAGCCTGAGTTTCTAAGTTCAAAGAGTTCAAGAACTTGTGAGAAAATTTACAGACTTGCTGCTAGTATGCAAAGTGCTTGGAGTTTTGTTCGTTTTCATGAGAAAATGGGTAGAACTTATATTTTTCCAGATAATGAACCTTTTGGCCTGAAGAAGTATTCTGAAGATGTACAATTTATGTCTGCTATTGAAGCTAAAGCAGTTTAAATTCTTGGGAAGTTCCTGAAGAAAGAAAAAGATTTGATAGATAAGATCTTAGGAAAAGATTATAAGCGATTGAACAGAGTTTTTGATATTGCACAGATCAAGTATGGTGAAAGACCTCTACCCACTTATACTCGTACGACGAAGCCGAGTATAGAAAATGTGACAAAGAAGAATAGAGTTGGTGGTCAACTTGCCAAGAAAACTAGCAAGAGGAAGAAGGTTGCTACGCCTGCTGGCTTTGAGAAACTTTGAGGAAGTGATGAGGATATGGGTCAAGAGACTCTTAGTCAACTGGCTCGTGATAAAGAGGTGAGGGTGATTAGTTTAGTTTTTAATTCTAGTGGGTTGACTCCATCATTGTTGACTTCGCTTGGTGATTGTTTCTAGAATTTGGAGGCCAATGTTCATTCTAATGTTAATTTAGGCAAAGCTACTTTGTCTTCGTCCCAAGTTAATGTTGGCGAAGATACTTTATCTTCTCTAGATATTCGTGTTCAATCTCCTGTTGTTGCTGCTACTGCTGCTGATGCTATTATGGAGTCGCAAGAAGGTGAGGATGCTATTTTGGCTTTGCAGGAGACTGTCGGGCCATCTTTTCAAAGGTTTGTAGCTAAAACTCCATCAGGGATTGCAGGAGCTACCTCACCCCCCAAAGTTGTGATAGAAGATACTGGCTTGGGAGGTGGGCCTGTGGAGACTGGTGCTCCAAAAGTTGAGGCTCTCAAGGGTAAGGGTACTACTACCATTATTCTTGATTTTCATGAATCTGATGATGATGTTTTTGATGAAGAAGCCAAAAATGCACGAGCTTCTCATCTTTATGAATCCACAATTGATGTAAATACTGGTGAAAAAGTTGCATGTCATCTTGAGAAGGGAGTTTCTACAGGTAAAATTTTTTCGCATTTATTTTGACTTTGAATATTTGACTAACTCATGTTTTGTTTTTATGTAGAGGACTTTTTTTCGAACTCTTCGTCTCATAGAGAGATGACTGTGGATGTTGGGAGAATAAAAGAGGTTGCCCTAGAACCTGATACTCTAGCCGAAGTTTTAGAAACTATTCTTGAGGCCTATAAACATTATATGGAATACTGCCAGGCTCAAGGTGTGAATTTAGACACTTTCAAATTTATTGGGATTGGCTTGGACAAACTTTGTATTATGCCAAAGAAGCCAGAATTAAAGTTGTCAAAGTGCATTGATGATGCCTTCGCAGTTCCTGATGCGGAGGCTGGACTTGTTGGTGAATCTTCGCTTGGGTTGGCAGATGCTAGTGTTACCATGATTTACAAGGTTTGTGTGTATTTGACTTTGTTGTGTAAATTTGGTTAGACTTCTTATGTTGATTTGCAATATGTTTTTGACTTCATGTGTGAATGTTTTGATGTTATTTTGTAGAATGCTCTTTTGCAAAGGAGTTTGCATAAATCGGTTGAGGATGATGCAAAAAATACGACACTTCGTGAAAAAAGTTAGGTTGAAGAGATTAAATCTTTGAAGTCTCAACTTGCTGCTAAAGAGAAAGAGAGAATAGAGACAGTTGAAGCTCTTCATGATATGGAGTCTAAATGTATTTCTGTTGGAGCCAAGCTTGAAGTGAAGATTGAAGATTGTGATAATTTGAAAAAGATCTTGAAAAAAATTGTGTGAGAAAATAATTATCTTGAGAAGAAGTCTTCTGAAAAAGATCATAATTTTCATGATAAGTGCAATCGCTTGTGGGAACTTTATAAAAATTGTTATGATAAATTTAGAGCGAAGCCAGAAGATCCTTGTTGGGAGCTTGGAGAATTTGATCCATTTTTTGCTTGGCTGTGCCACCAATATGAAGATTTGCCAACTATTATATAGACTAGTGTGGATTTGAGTTGTGTTTATGCAACTCGTGCACTTTTTCATCTAATGAAAGAGGCAAAGGATCCTTTGTATGAACAAATGTTGGACAAGGATTATAAGTTTCTTTCTGTGGAGCAATTGAGTCAGGTTACTTCTCAGACTCAATTGCTTGGCAAGAAATATTTTAATCAATATTGGAACATGGGTGGTAGAGAGAATGCTTTTCTGAAGGCGAAGAAGATGGAAAATGTTGGATTGAGAGTTTTATTCTCCCTTTTTTGTACTAATATTTTGTTTTATTTTTGCTACAGCTTGAAAAATAAATTGCTACCAATGAGAAAATGCAGAAGGAGCAAGACAAGCACGAAGAAGAAAATGCCAGAGATGATGTTGGTGACCACCCGTTTTAGTTTGTCTTGAAGTTGGTTTTTTAGTTTTTTAAATTGAGGGGTGAGGCTTTTGCAAGGTTATTTGATATTTGTAAATATTAAACTTAGTAGGATGAACTAGGTGTTTTTCCATTGCTAATGTGTAAGGATAACTTTGACGTTGAACCATCGCTGTAGTTGGAGTATGCAACTAATGAGGCGGACCCTATGTTTGATACATTTGTTGAACGTAAGCTGATGTAACCATTATGTTATGATGCTTTGTTTTTTGGTCATCGTGGTTCTTTTGTTGATGATGTGTTACTTTTAGATTTGAATGTAAAAATTTTATTGCTAGGAACAAGAAATTTTGTTTGCCGTGAATTGTTGACTTCAGCGAAATTTCTCAGGTAGTTTATTTTAACACTGGTTTCTTTTCTTGTGGTGATGGGATGTAAAGTAATTGTGGTGTTTTGTATTTTTCTAGTCATCATGTTCGAGTGCTTCACCGAACTGTGTCTCTAAAGATTTTCTATGATGTAAAGTTGATCAAGTGTTAGATAGGGTTGTTGAAGACTTGATTAGTGAAACTGCAATTATTGTTGTTTCGGAAAGTGAATGACTATAACTTTTGTTGTAAACTTCTATTGATATGTAACAAATTATTTAGTTTTTATGGTGGAATTAGTAAGACTTGACTTGGAAGTTCTTTTTTATGAATTTGAAAATCATCGTCCCCTCAATTTTTTGAAGGCCACACGTAGACTTCGCTTAGAAATCAAATTTCACCTTAGTGAATTTGAAAACAGTGTCCCCTCACTTTTTGCGAAGGTAATGTGTAGACTTCGCTTAAAAGTCAAATTTCACCTTAGTGAATTTGAAAATGTCATCCCCTCACTTTTTTGTGAAGGCAACGTGTAGACTTCGCTTAGAAGTCAAATTTCACCTTAGTGAATTTGAAAATGCCATCGCCTCGCTTTTTTGAGAAGGCAACGCATGGACTTCGATTAAAAGTCAAATTTCATCTTAGTGAATTTGAAAACGCCGTCCCCTCGCTTTTTTGAGAAGGCAATGCATGGACTTCACTTAGAAGTCAAATTTCACCTTAGTTGAATTTGAAAACACCGTCCCCTTGCTTTTTTGCGAAGGCAACACGTGGACTTCGCTTAGAAGTCAAATTTCACCTTAGTGAATTTGAAAACACCGTCCGCAACACGTGGACTCCGCAACCCCTATCGATCGAGGGGTCAAGTTGCTCCATTTGGGGAGCTAGCGTAGCCCCCGAGGCCGTCATGGGGCCTCGAAGTCTTTTAGGGGCTTAGATGAGCCTTGAGCTTAGGGTTGTTGTCCCCTCAGGGGGGCTAGGCTATTACGATGATGTCCTTGATGGCCAAGATCGCCGTGCCCTTACTACTAATGGGTAAGTCCATGAGAACCCTGGGTTTACGGTCGTTCTGTGCCCCGGTCATGTCCCCTAGAGGGGAGATCCTTGGCTTCCCGTCTGAGCCACTTGTATAGTTCCTAAGCCTGTCTATTGGTGCCAAGGGCTCGCTGCCACCCTCGGTGGGTCACCACGAGCAGCTCTAGGTTGGTACTCAGACATCACGCGATGGTCGGCCGGCCTTGCTTCTGAGCGTCTAGCTAAGGCCTCTGGTGCTTGACCACCGGCATCCCTCACACTTTAGGTGCCTTGAGCGGCCTTGAAACCCATTGGGCCGACCTTAGAACCCTTAGCGAAGCCCCTTTCTGAGGGGTCTCATGTTGGCGTGCAGCTAGAAGACACGATCTGATGAAGGATCAGGAGATAGAAATAGTTGTAAATCAACAAAATAAACACAATAGAATGGATAGAGGACATAGCTAGTAACGTGATGGCCGAGGCCATTCCATTAGCGCCTTGTTGACCTTTCGCTTGCTTCTCCTGCTCCATCCATCCATCCTTGCTTTGATCGGGGGCCCTGTGCTGTGGTTCACCTTCACGAGGGTTAACAGGTGGTTACCTCAGTCGATCCTTTGGCGTGGCCGAGCTACTACTGGAGTCGCTTGGGGTTAATGAGACTACAGTGAAGTCAAGTGAAGCAAGAAGGTCAGGAGGATGGGACTTATCTTAGTTTTGTTGTTGGAGAGGTGGGCCAGCGAAGGAGGTCGGCAGGAGGGTTCTGGCTCGAGAGACGGTGCTCCTAGGCGGATGTCTTGGCCATCACCTTCCCTCATGGGGAAAGGTCAGAACTCACCTCGATCAGGTCAACCCCTTCTGGGGACCAAGCACCTGGATGGAGGGGCCAGCTAAGCCACTACTGCCGCCAGGATTCTTGGCCCCCTCGCGTGATGCCTTGGTTGCTCCTTTTCACTAGTGCCTTGACTGCTCCTTCTGCCGGTGCCCTTCTTGCGTCACAGCCGGGGCTGTCAGGAGCGTAGGGGGTGACGAGCGTGGTTGCTTGGGAGACATAGTACTGCTCATAGTAGTAGGCTTGCTCGAAGTTGCCTTCGACGATGATGACTGTTTACGGTCCTTAACTCTAATTTCTAACCACCAATTAAGGTATAAAAAGAGGAGAAATAAGCAATCTTAAACACATATGCATTTACTATTAACCAATTTCCACATGTATTTGGAGAATATTATTTTGCAGGTCACAAACACAAATACATGAAATAATCCACTGAAAGGCGCTTCCCGATGGTGATTTGCACAAAGGAACAAACGAGACACCTATCACATCAATGCAAAATGGGGCAAAGCACCACAGGGGAGCCATCCTGGTCTAGCCCATGGCCTGCCACGCAAAGATGGTGGCCAGAGGCGGTGGTCAAGGGCCAGCCGCTCCTAGGGTGTGGCCGCTCCCCTCTAGGTGCCTCCCTACCTCTCTTTGCTGTGGCGGTGGCACGGAAGCATGCTAAGGCGGCGGGAGCCGGGTACATGCCAAGAATAGCCTTCGAGCACCACCTCCCTCCTATATAAATAGAGGGGTACCCTCTCTCAAACACACCACAACATTTGGAAGAGTAGACACAAGAGTGATAATGTAGCAAGAAGAGAGAAGTGCTCCATTCATATCTTAGCTCTCTAGCTAGTCTAGTTTAGGCAGTGAGTGAGGAAGAGAAAGAGATGGAGAAATGCTGGGGTTGTCGGCTACCTCCAATTGTAGTGGAAGGAATGCCGGGAATGTCGGCTCCCTCTTCACTTGTACCTTGATGAACCTAGTACTACTTGGAGTACAAAGTTCATGTTCTTCAATGGTCGTGAGCTCTTACTTTAAGTTAGTCTTGTTCATTATTTACTTGCGGGTTCATCTCCGTCCCTATGGAGGATACTCTAGTAGAGGGCTCCTGATAAAGACAGATAACCCTGTATGGCGCTAGAGTAGTAGTCAATAGCATAGACTTGGTGTCTTGGCAAGAGGCTACCTTCATTTGCATCGTTCCCTATGGTTGAGGGGTAGGTAGCAGGTGGTGATAGCCCTGTTCGTCCCTTGTAATCCCCCATGTGTGGGTTTGGTGTAGGCCGACAATGCTTGGCAGACCAAGTGTTATTCGGTGCCCGAAGTAAGTCTTTAGTGGCAAAGCTATCTTAGCTTAGGATCTTTATCCTTAGAAAACCTTGCTACCCAAGCTATTTTCCTTCTTGTTACCTTATGTGAACAAGTTAAGAGGAAATAAGATACCATGAATACTTTCAGGTGAAATGCTACAACAGTAATTCCGTACGCTTGCGGATTATTTCTATATACGTTAAGAAATACCAACAAGCATTTCTGGCGCTATTACCGGGGAACAGTTGTCGTAATTATCTCCAAACCTAGTTCACCCATGTATCCTTGTCTTATCTTTCCTTTTAAAAAGAAAAAAGTTATTCCATTTATTCTTTTTCACCATGAAGCTCTTCCATTCAAAAAAATATATCTTTTTGCTCCTTAGGATGAGTTCTTGGAGCCACCACCATTGAAGCCAACCATAGCTTTTGGCTATAAACTCCATCCTGGCTTCAGCGATCAAGCTTATGACCATAAACTAAGCACTACCGGGAGATACCCCGGATTATCATAAAAAATATACTTATCTTATTAGTAAAAGCAAGAACATGTTTTCAGTAAGTATGCACCTTCGGGTATTCTTGTTTGCTAACCATGACAGGTTAAAGATCAAGAAGAACAGGGGACATACGATGCCTAAACTCATGAAGCTACATCGACTACATACCTTGGTGATCTTTGGTGATACGACAGACTCAATAGGAGACCCCCAAAACTACACACTTGACTTTCACGAAAGTCCAAGTGTGGGAGAGAATGGTGAGAGTCTCACCACAAAGTTCCATACACACCAAAGGTTATCTTGGTTAAAAAGAAAAAAAGAATGATGTCAGCTCTACCTTGCTATAAAAAAGAAAAAGAAAAAAAGAGAGCTATAAAAAAGAAGAGAAAAAAAGAATGGGGCTAAAAAAGAGAGAAAAAAGGATATATGAAAAGCAGGCTAGCCCCACATGGCCAACACAAAAAAACACACCAAAGAGCTGCCTGGCTCCATCAAGAATTCTCCTCTTCTATACCTTTGCTATTTACCACCAAGGCCCATACACACTTGTTGTGTGTGTGGCCTAGCCTTGGTGCTAACATGAGATGGACCTTCTACAATTAAGCCACCGTTGAAGCATCTCCAAAGCTTCCATCCATGAATGCGGCCGGTAAGAATACTCAGGTATGCAAAGGTAAATAAGTTCACCAACTCCTTCGCTCATAGTTACTCCATTAGAATGAAACTTGATCATTCAAATTCATGCTTCCCGTGCTTATGTCATATGCTCTGGTTGGGGTGTATTTTATATAGATATACCCATAGGCCTTTTGAATTAAGCATGGTGCTTAGGTCAACATGGTCTTGTTTAATCAAAATTTGACATGGTGTTGAAGTTTGATTAATGAACTTTAAGTATTATTTTCATAAACCATGTAAGTAATTTACAATGGAGATAAATAAAGGCTATGTTTATTCTGTAAACTTTACCTTAGCCTTGTATAAGTTATGCTAAAAAGATAAAAAGTTGGGTGAACAAATAGAATAAAATAAATAATAAATGATTTTTTAAAATGCAAAAAATATATATAATAGTCATAAGTAATAAATAAAAATTTAGGCTCCCCGGTGTTTAGCTAGAAGAGCCCTTGTTGGTTTTTTGTTCAATAAAATAGGTACAAGAATAAGTGTGGAGCAGATCTCTCAAACAGAACAACCACATATTCGAGATCTTCCCCCCACATGTTGCACAACATCAAGCAATCATCATGCAGAAGGACAGGAAAATTGCTTCAGAGAGGATTGGCTAAACCTCTGGTTTAGCCAAACCACATCTGAATCCCTTAAACTCCTTCCTCTCTAGAATGATGGTTTGTGCAATACTACCCTCACTCCCTACATTAAGAAAGTATAAAATTAAACAAATTTAAAATATAAAACAAATGATGCTCCATCTCCATGCTATCCTTTGATGAGAAGTTTGCATACTCTTTATTCCTCGCCAATATTCCTAAACTTGTGAACAACTTATCATAGGGACCCCATTTTATCTAGGTAATTGGAATATGAGATATAGTATGATAAAAATGAAACTTGCTCACTTTTGCAAAGTACTTGGGATTTATTTATAAAATCAAAATCTCAATTAGCATGCTCCTCAAATGATTATAATTCCTATGTCACACCCAAAATTTCCTATTTTGGGTTGTGCATGAAAAATACTAAATAAAATAAATGATTTCAATATTTGAATAGATTTATTAGATAAGTTAAGTTGCTGCTAATTTAAATATAGAAAATTTTGGTTTTAAACTTTTTCATATTAAATTGATAATGTGGTGTTTGTGTGATGCTTGTCTTTGGTGTTGGTGAGTGCTATTATTTTCAAAATATCATAGGATGACGTTTACTTTTCATCGGAAAACTTTTTAGCATTTTCTAGATTTAAAATTTTCAATTTCCGTGAGTTTAATCTTTTTCCTTGATCTCTTCATCCATCTTTTCATGAGCTCAAACTCATTTAGTTGAGTTACTTATCTTTCCAAGAGTCTCCAGGATGTTTCCGGTGATTTTTCTGAGCTCCGGGCTATTTTTCGCGGCCAAAAAGGTAATTCTAGATTTTCTGGAAATATTTTATTCGCGGAATTAAAATAATCCCGAAATTAAGACCTTGTTAGATTATTCCTTGTTAGATTATTCTATTGATTAAACCTTATGCTGATGTCAGGTGTACGTGGTTCATGCATAATAAATCATCATTCTTTATTTATTCCTCAATTAAGAAATTGCATCTCTCATATACATAGTGGGTCTGCTCTGGCTGCCAGCGAGTCTCCATAGTTATATATGCTTATCGTTGCCGTAATCTTATTTCCATCGTATATTAATCGCTTTAGCCCCACTTTAATCTATTCTTTCTGGGTTGCATCTGATCGATGTCGTCTACTATATGGCAACAATGTTTAACAAGCTTTATGTTTTCTAAATTTTTGAATTATTAATTTTGACTAATCTCTGTTCACACAACTGCTTTCCAAATTAAAAACAACATAGAGATTAACATTCGTCCTTTTATGCACCACTGATATCTTGATTAATGTGCACGTAAATATTTTCTAACTAAAAGCAACACATGGTTTAACGATTCGCCTTTACTATATCCACTGTTAACTTGATTAACCGCAACAGAAGTAGTTTTGAATTTATAATATGCTTAGCTTAAACACGTGTCCCATATAATTAGAGTAGATGCTCTCACATGTTTATTTATTTTTGTCAAATAAAGTTTAAATGAATTAAATAATATGAGACATGTTCATTTATAAATAAAAAAAATATGACTAGTTCGAACTTGATTTTCAATTAAAGTATGATGTGACTAATCTGAATTAATGTCATTCTTATGGTTTTATTTAATTAAAATAACCAAGGGTGTAGTTGTTTCTTTTATATAATATAAATAAATTCTCCAATAGTTGTTTTTCTATAACGATAGTTTTGTTAACAGCTTCTTTTACGTTATCGTGACCATAGTAGTTAGCTAGCTTGATGACATCACATGATGTCATGGGTATGATTTGTGGCCGTTTTTCTTTAGTAAAACAAATCCCGAAATACGATAGAAATACGTATATACATACAATCTTGATTAGGCCATATCTTCTCCGTTTTGACTCCGATTTGACCCGTTCAAGTTGCGTTAGGTTCGTATTTGCGAGCTCTATATGTTAGTGTAGCTGTACAGTAGGTTTGGAAAATTTTATTTTCGAGTTTATATTAAAGTAATTATTTATATATAGGAAATCTTAGAAAATTCATAACTTTCACGTTTTAAATCCGAATTTCGTGATCTTTACATCTGTGTGATCGTAGTAACGTGTAGAAGAGTTTTACAAACTTTTTATATTGTTTTCTACTGTTGGTGTACTGTTTTAATTATATCTATTTGTTTGCTTAGTGTATGGTTGCTCGGATGATTGTGTGTTGGTGCTTGATGATCGAGTATAGACGGTGAGCAGTTTCTTGACGATCAGGAGTATTATTTTGAGCCAGACCAGCAGTATCATCAGGAAAGCTTTGATTAAGGTAAGTATAACATGGGACCATCCTTGTTGTCCTATTCACTAAAATTATCATACATATGCATGTGTCCTCCTTGACAACCATAGAGATTATAACTTAGCTATTGATATCTTGTTTTCTTGTCACCTATGGGTTATGCATTTGGGTAGCTACTGCTAGCGCTTAATTATGAACAATGATCTTGTAATTTGACTAATGGATTATGCAATCAACCAATTAAGATGATGTTATTTCTATTGAAAGGGGGCTAGAGCATGTGGGTTATTTTGATGCTCTAGTTACTCTCCGTAAGGACTTACCTGTAAGTGATAACCGGGACATACAGTACAGCTGTGAGGGCTATATGGCTCTGGCTCTAGTTGTTAAAGAGAACTTTTCTAGCTTGTTAGAGGTTACCTTAAATGGCGTAAGAATGGCTTGCCACGTTGGGTGTAGTGCGAGCCCCTAGCCTAGTGTGTATAGGCTGCAGTTGTTGTGCCACCGGGAAGGGGGGGTTCTACATCTGCCTGCCGAGTGAATCTAATGGCCCTAACTTGTTAGACGAACTTTTGAATGGCTTTATATGGTCTCTGATGTTTTGGGCCTTGCAAACCCATGCATTTGGAAATCATGACTCACAGTGAAAGTGTACACCTCTGCGCAGAGTTAAAAACTGGTATACTAGCCGTGCTCACGGATACGAGCGGCCTTGGAGATTCTTACAGAATAGTTGATCACCATTGTTATATCATGCTTAATTATTGCTGATTATTATTATGCTCATGTTAATGCTATTCATTATCCTTATTACAATTGATCATTGATTCATTAATGGGATTTGGATTACCTTGATGCTACTCAATTGCTAATTATATGATGATTAAAAGCTAAACGCAGTCAAACAGTGTCTAGCCTTTTTGAGCCTCATGAACCCTGTGTTATACTTGTTGAGTTCGACATGGACTCATTCTTGCTATTTCCCCCACACTCCAGTGTGTAAAAAGATGCTACTCGGAAAAAGTACAAAGGTGTAGTGGAGTTTCCAGAAGACTAGTAGAAGTGCTAGGCATATGTTACCCCCAGTCAGCCGTCCCTGAGAAGAATGGAGCCCGAAGTTTAGTCACCGTTCCGCGATACTCTGATGTAAGTGTTAATATAGCTATGTATACGTTATATAATAACATTGTTTCTGATACTTTTTCATTCTGGCATATGTGTGGACTTCCTGGGCACACATATGATTAGTCTGGTTTTGTTCTTTAGAAAACCGGGTGTGACAGAGTGGTATCGGAGCGGTGTTGACTGTAGGACGTATGCCAAGTAGCACTGGACGTATTCTAAAACTTATTTTACGATAAAACTATTTTGTCATCCCTTGACTCATTGATTTTGACTATTCCTCTTCCTTGTCTTGTTGTATCCTCTTCTTGATAGCTTCCTTTGAGCTATTATTTCTTACTCCCTTGGATTTTATTTTATGTTGTTTTTACTAAAAGTTTTATGATCTTACCTTGTTCAAAAGTTCGATGGCCTTTCATCATCTCCAATGTGCCAATAGGATGACCACCATTATTGAAGAAGCACGTGTAGTACCGATGATGTGACGTGTGCTTGTTTTGCTTGATGTGTTGCTTGTATGTTGTTCTTGTTCTCGTGTTTCAAAGGTAGGCCTGGAAGGTATAAGTCTTGAGAAGTAGCTCGATCTATGTTAAGTGGGGTAGTGACATCTTGTATCTTACTTATCTTTCAATCGATCCTAATTCTTGCCATTTTCTCTTACACCGTTCCTGTCTACCCTTGGTTGTCATGCTACCTTATTAATCTCATCTTAATGGATGATCAACACATGAAGGACTTATTATTAGCAGCAAGCTTTAGAGAAAGTGTTGCCTTCAATGACATCGTCAGGTGAAACAAGATCTTTGTTAAGTGGGGTAGCATCTGCTATCAACAACAGCAAGTCCTGAATATCTCAAGCGACGAGGCATGAGGAGGTACAAAGAACTCAAGATCAAACCTTATCTTTCTTGTCATCTTTTGGCTATCCTCGATCCATGTCTTATATCTCATCAACACAAAGCAAAGAAGCATTAAGACTTGAAGATTAGTGTTATCTATCTCTCTAGTGTCTTTGAATCTCGTTTCTACCTTATCCTGTTTTTTATAGCAGTCTGTCTACCTTAGCTTATATCTCTATTTTTGGATGCCCAAAAATCATGGATAAATTCTGGACAATAGTAGACTTTAATATCTTTCTCTGACCGTAAGAACCACCCTGATATCTATTATGGTTTGGGATTTATGAAAATCACAAGGCGATGCATCTGTGCTGTCAGTAATCTGGAATAGTTTCTGTTGTTCACAGTTTTCCACTACCTTAACTACAGAATTTGGAGAAGAATTCTATAAGGAAGTTGTAGTAAATTTGATAAGCTTTCCAACGGTATAAGCTACAATATCATTGGATTCGTAGAACTCGAGATATAACTGTATTTCTGCACTGCTATTTTTCTGCTCGCGAGGAAGTGCAGGTTACTTGTTCTTGCATATGCTCATGAGTCTCTTTGACATGATAGAAGGACACGATAGTAGTTATCACTCAGAAACAAATGCAAGCTATCCTTTGGTGTACTCTAGTTGATCTCTTCTTAAGAGAGTTTGTCGATCTAAAAGACGATACAAGATGGAGGTTTATATGTTTTATTTCGTCACCTGGAAGCATCAGCTAGCTACATGATTGTAAAGTCACTATCGAGCGCAAGTATCTTTTCTTAGGGTTGGTAACCTGTTAGAACCATCTACAAGAATCGTAAGGGTCTAAAGGAGACATTTACAAAGTTGGTTTTGAGTTTGTGGCATCATCATTGGATAAGAGTTGATCAGAGAAGCGTGAAGATTTGCAAAATCAACTTTATCTTTCTTGCTAGTCTCTCCGAATCTCGGGACGAGATTCTTGTTAAGTGGGGTAGATTTGTCACACCCAAAATTTCCTATTTTGGGTTGTGCATGAAAAATACTAAATAAAATAAATGATTTCAATATTTGAATAGATTTATTAGATAAGTTAAGTTGCTGCTAATTTAAATATAGAAAATTTTGGTTTTAAACTTTTTCATATTAAATTGATAATGTGGTGTTTGTGTGATGCTTGTCTTTGGTGTTGGTGAGTGCTATTATTTTCAAAATATCATAGGATGACGTTTACTTTTCATCGGAAAACTTTTTAGCATTTTCTAGATTTAAAATTTTCAATTTCCGTGAGTTTAATCTTTTTCCTTGATCTCTTCATCCATCTTTTCATGAGCTCAAACTCATTTAGTTGAGTTACTTATCTTTCCAAGAGTCTCCAGGATGTTTCCGGTGATTTTTCTGAGCTCCGGGCTATTTTTCGCGGCCAAAAAGGTAATTCTAGATTTTCTGGAATTATTTTATTCGCGGAATTAAAATAATCCCGAAATTAAGAAATTCCAAAAAGTTTCCAAACCCTACGACTATATATATGCCGGCGTAGCCCTCGACGCCCTGATTTCAGAAGTACAACTCTTATCGCGAGCCGTCGCTCGTAGCTCCCTCTATCTCTCGCCGTATCTTAAATATACATGTATATGTATATGTCAATGCATGTTGAGCGGCTGTACACGTAAGGAAAGAAATCCTGTTTCTGTACGTACGTCTTGCAGATTATTTATGTGACTCAAATAGTAATTCTAGATTTTCTAGAATTATTTCTAGTCATAAAATTCATTAATTCCGAAAATAATAAAATCTAATCCTATTCCAACTTGGCTTTAACCTAGAGTATATAAATACATGCCCACGTTTCTCTTTTTGATCTTGTGATATGAAATCCTTTTTCCCGAGCCGCCGCAGAGTTGCCGACGACCCTTTCCTCTGCTCTCTTTGCTTCGTGTACCAACCTCCCTCACCTCATCGTCGCTTGACATGGCAGCCAAGGCCTATCAATGCCAAAGGATCGCCAGCCATCAAGACTGGCCGAAATCTCGCCGATGCCCGACGTCAGCAAGGCATGCTGCTGTTATGTATCTGGGGCTTCCGTGAAGAGGCTCAGGTCGTCCTGAGGTCCTGCCGGCTGCCGCGGGACCACTGACGGAGGGCACGATCAGGTGAAGCCCTGCCGCTGCTGCCTTCCCAAGATCGCTGAGGGGCTACTATCATCGTCAGTTCAGGCTTAGGCTGCTACCTTCGTGTGGTCTGCCACGCTATCACGAAGACCAGTTGAACATCACCGGCCCTATCACATCGCAATGTCAGGCGTCATGTCATCTACCTGCCGCTGCATGCCAAGCTCACGAACGCGTATCGTCCTGAAGTAGTTTCATACTCGGAGTCCTCGTTATTCTGTCCAGGATTCCAAACTTGTTGGGTCATCTTGGTGGCCATCGACCTGAGCAGCATATCTCGTGCAGTTGCCACCACGCTCCTATTCCAGCTTGTGCTGGCCACCGCTTTTGTTGATATTGCCGGACTCGCAATCCATCTACTGCCCGTGATGACTTCCGTGTCTGCCATCGCCACATGGCCAGGAGGGCGGTGGAGTCCTACTGGAAGCACCATCTTTTTGTCCAAATCGAGCACGTCAGCACTGTTCTTCGCCGACTCAAGGTGAGCACATCTACAGAACCTGCCCTCTGCCTTCATAGTTCCATAAGTCGTGACCTCCGTGAAACTTCTATATCGCTGAAGCCGGACATGCTGTAGTTTCTCGCTGCTACCATGTTTGCATGCACGAAGTTATCTCAACTGTTGCAACTGCGTGTTGATCAACCTGTCCTTGCTACTCCAACAAGCTATCTTGTGCAGCATGCAAATGTGCACCATGATTAACTAAAGGTTAGCGGCCAGATTAGTCCTTGTTAGATTATTCTATTGATTAAACCTTATGCTGATGTCAGGTGTACGTGGTTCATGCATAATAAATCATCATTCTTTATTTATTCCTCAATTAAGAAATTGCATCTCTCATATACATAGTGGGTCTGCTCTGGCTGCCAGCGAGTCTCCATAGTTATATATGCTTATCGTTGCCGTAATCTTATTTCCATCGTATATTAATCGCTTTAGCCCCACTTTAATCTATTCTTTCTGGGTTGCATCTGATCGATGTCGTCTACTATATGGCAACAATGTTTAACAAGCTTTATGTTTTCTAAATTTTTGAATTATTAATTTTGACTAATCTCTGTTCACACAACTGCTTTCCAAATTAAAAACAACATAGAGATTAACATTCGTCCTTTTATGCACCACTGATATCTTGATTAATGTGCACGTAAATATTTTCTAACTAAAAGCAACACATGGTTTAACGATTCGCCTTTACTATATCCACTGTTAACTTGATTAACCGCAACAGAAGTAGTTTTGAATTTATAATATGCTTAGCTTAAACACGTGTCCCATATAATTAGAGTAGATGCTCTCACATGTTTATTTATTTTTGTCAAATAAAGTTTAAATGAATTAAATAATATGAGACATGTTCATTTATAAATAAAAAAAATATGACTAGTTCGAACTTGATTTTCAATTAAAGTATGATGTGACTAATCTGAATTAATGTCATTCTTATGGTTTTATTTAATTAAAATAACCAAGGGTGTAGTTGTTTCTTTTATATAATATAAATAAATTCTCCAATAGTTGTTTTTCTATAACGATAGTTTTGTTAACAGCTTCTTTTACGTTATCGTGACCATAGTAGTTAGCTAGCTTGATGACATCACATGATGTCATGGGTATGATTTGTGGCCGTTTTTCTTTAGTAAAACAAATCCCGAAATACGATAGAAATACGTATATACATACAATCTTGATTAGGCCATATCTTCTCCGTTTTGACTCCGATTTGACCCGTTCAAGTTGCGTTAGGTTCGTATTTGCGAGCTCTATATGTTAGTGTAGCTGTACAGTAGGTTTGGAAAATTTTATTTTCAAGTTTATATTAAAGTAATTATTTATATATAGGAAATCTTAGAAAATTCATAACTTTCACATTTTAAATCCGAATTTCGTGATCTTTACATCTGTGTGATCGTAGTAACGTGTAGAAGAGTTTTACAAACTTTTTATATTGTTTTCTACTGTTGGTGTACTGTTTTAATTATATCTATTTGTTTGCTTAGTGTATGGTTGCTCGGATGATTGTGTGTTGGTGCTTGATGATCGAGTATAGACGGTGAGCAGTTTCTTGACGATCAGGAGTATTATTTTGAGCCAGACCAGCAGTATCATCAGGAAAGCTTTGATTAAGGTAAGTATAACATGGGACCATCCTTGTTGTCCTATTCACTAAAATTATCATACATATGCATGTGTCCTCCTTGACAACCATAGAGATTATAACTTAGCTATTGATATCTTGTTTCCTTGTTACCTATGGGTTATGCATTTGGGTAGCTACTGCTAGCGCTTAATTATGAACAATGATCTTGTAATTTGACTAATGGATTATGCAATCAACCAATTAAGATGATGTTATTTCTATTGAAAGGGGGCTAGAGCATGTGGGTTATTTTGATGCTCTAGTTACTCTCCGTAAGGACTTACCTGTAAGTGATAACCGGGACATACAGTACAGCTGTGAGGGCTATATGGCTCTGGCTCTAGTTGTTAAAGAGAACTTTTCTAGCTTGTTAGAGGTTACCTTAAATGGCGTAAGAATGGCTTGCCACGTTGGGTGTAGTGCGAGCCCCTAGCCTAGTGTGTATAGGCTGCGGTTGTTGTGCCACCGGGAAGGGGGGGTTCTACATCTGCCTGCCGAGTGAATCTAATGGCCCTAACTTGTTAGACGAACTTTTGAATGGCTTTATATGGTCTCTGATGTTTTGGGCCTTGCAAACCCATGCATTTGGAAATCATGACTCACAGTGAAAGTGTACACCTCTGCGCAGAGTTAAAAACTGGTATACTAGCCGTGCTCACGGATACGAGCGGCCTTGGAGATTCTTATAGAATAGTTGATCACCATTGTTATATCATGCTTAATTATTGCTGATTATTATTATGCTCATGTTAATGCTATTCATTATCCTTATTACAATTGATCATTGATTCATTAATGGGATTTGGATTACCTTGATGCTACTCAATTGCTAATTATATGATGATTAAAAGCTAAACGCAGTCAAACAGTGTCTAGCCTTTTTGAGCCTCATGAACCCTGTGTTATACTTGTTGAGTTCGACATGGACTCATTCTTGCTATTTCCCCCACACTCCAGTGTGTAAAAAGATGCTACTCGGAAAAAGTACAAAGGTGTAGTGGAGTTTCCAGAAGACTAGTAGAAGTGCTAGGCATATGTTACCCCTAGTCAGCCATCCCTGAGAAGAATGGAGCCCGAAGTTTAGTCACCGTTCCGCGATACTCTGATGTAAGTGTTAATATAGCTATGTATACGTTATATAATAACATTATTTCTGATACTTTTTCATTCTGGCATGTGTGGACTTCCTGGGCACACATATGATTAGTCTGGTTTTGTTCTTTAGAAAACCCGGTGTGACATCCTACCATGGCCATATGACAATATTCTATGATACAAAACCTTAGTCATATGCTGCTTGTTTTTACATTGAGCTTTGTCAAATTGTTGTGACCCATATTGAGATTCTTGTCATACCCCATGATCAAGATTCACGTACACCCACAAAATAAAATGCTAACTCTTACACTAAGAGTTACGCAAAAACATGCATTTTCCATCCACTGAATAAAAATACTCCATTCATATGACATGAGTATCCCTCTCAAAAGCTTTCATGTGCCAAAGAAAGTGTGGGCTATACTAAAAAAGAAAAAAATACTTGCCAAAGAGCATGAATAATCCCATGCTAAAAGCATGAAGAAAAAAAGAAGAAAGAAAGAGAGAAAGATAGCCCATACTTTTAAATAAAAGCAATTGTCAAAAAGAGAGAGTCATGATCAAAGGAGTATAAAAAATTTAGAATTAGGAAAAATTTTAAAATTCCACACACTTGCATAATCTTGGTCAAAGTGTATGACTTGCATCTTCTTGGATCCAGTTTTTGACTTAGCAATATTATGTGATGTAAGTATGTGTCTCTTTCATACCTACCCAAAACTCCAAAAAAACCTTTAGAGGTAGGATGAAAACAAGGCAAATATCAAAAGCCTTTGGTGAGGACTATACACATCGAGTGATCGAGTGAATCATTTTGAGGAGAAAAGCTAAATTTCATATTTTTGAAATCAAACAAAACCCAAGTTTCTGAGCAAAGTGTAGTAAGGGGATTTGAATCCAAACTATTCCATTATTCAATTACCCAAGATAATGTGGTAGACACTTAAAAGGTTCACAAGTGGAGGTGAAGCTTGGAATAACTTGTATGCAAATTATATATCAAGGAGATGACCCGTCTTAGTCCCTTGAACTTTACTCGAGGATGAGCAAAGGGTTAAGTGTGGGGGAGCTTGTTGGTGGTCCTTAACTCCAATTTCTAACTGCCAATTAAGATATAAAAAGAGGAGAAATAAGCAATCTTAAACACATGTGCATTTACTATTAACCAAGTTCCACATGTATTTGGAGAATATTATTTTGCAGGTCACAAACACAAATACATGAAATAATCCACCGAAAGGTGCTTCCCGACGCTGATTTGTGCAAAGGAAAAAGGGAGACAACTATCACATCAATGCAGATGGGGCAAAGCACCATGGGGAAGCCATCCTGGTCCAGCCCATGGCCTACCACGCAAAGGCGGTGGTCAAGGGCCGACCACTCCTATGGAGCGGCCGCTCCCCTCTGGGTGCCTCCCTGTCTCTCCTTGTTGTGGCAGTGACATGGAAGCATGCTAAGGCGATGGGAGCCAGGTACATGCCAAGAATTGCCTCCAAGCACCGCTTTCCTCCTGTATAAATAGAGGGGTACCCCTTGACGGGGACGTAATTCCCAATCTTCCATCAGGTTCAAGATAACTATCGATTTGGTCGGAAGTGACACACGGATCTGGCCTCAGATCACAAAGACCCGAACCCTACAACCTTAGCACCACGTCTCCTCTGGTTATCAACCGTGTCACAATCCGGTTGACCTCACCACGAAGGTTAATCCCTGCTACGAATCGAAGAACACAAGCAAGAACAAGATAAAATACAACTCAATTGAAGTGATAGTTGCAAATGAATGATTAAGCACTCTAAGTTGGGGTCTCGCAAACCGATAATGGCGACTGTTCCATGGCAGATTGATCTAAAACAAAACCCAAACCCTAACATAGGTGGTGTCTACTGATTATAAAGCCTAAGGGGTGTCCAAGAATCCCTACTCACGTCGCTAAGGAGTCTCGATACATTACAAGGCCCAAACGGCCCAAAAGACGGCGACACATTGCCCTAATAGATTCTGGACGTCAATTTGTTTCGATGATTCCCATTGACTCTAAAATAATTTAGACCTCAAACTAAAGCCATTGATTAGCTTATCAAATTATCTTTCCATACATATGTGGATCGTCAAAAATAGAGTCTGTATGAGTTCTAGGCATCTGTTTTATTACAGACTGGTCCTGGAGCCCGAGATGAACTCGAATTTGATATGGATTGGGCCTCCAACTTGGCTTGGATGCCTTTGTTTGTCTCCTAAGGTGGTGGCCAAGGAGGAGGACGCCCTTGGTCATCTCTTAGGTGTTCTCTATCTTCTTGGGGCATGCTCCAACTTGGGCCTGGGTCCTTAGTGTCAATAACAAGCCCACGACGACGTTGTAGCTCCTAGCAGAAACAATGATAGAATATCTTCATAATATGGAGGCCTTGCTGACATGATATTGAGGTGAAACTAGATCTATTTGAAAGCTTATCAAATAATCTTTCCATCAAGTGCTCATTGACCTCAATCGCACTCTAGATGGATGAGTTATGACCTTCACAATGAAGCACTGCCGGGCTACCGATGAACCGAAAGTTCAACTTTGATGGACTTGCACTTTGAGACATATTTGTACCTACATTCAAATAGTGACACGTATATATAGAACCAAGTAAATTATACCCAAAATCACTATGCAAATATAGGAACGAGCACACCTTGTAATCAATGGTTGTATCCGCTGGTGTTATGTCCTCATCATCCTTCCCTTCTTGACAACAAACCGTCCTTAGTTTGAGCTTAGTTAAAGGACAGATTGTAGGTAGTAGCCAATATTGCTTGACTTCTTGAAATTTAACCAGTTGCTTTATGACAAAACTTGGGGATCTTGACATGATATGATTATATCTATTCTAGGCCTTGAAATTATCATATCGTTGCACAACAAAAGGATATTTCAGATTTGAACAAATATAAACTATGTGTACCATATACTCTCCTTTATTATTATATTTGCCAATAAAGTGAAATGTACATCTAGATAACCATGATAAATCAGCAAATATAAATTTCTCTTCCAAAATAGTAAGAGCACACAGAGTACCAAACTCAATATAACCCGAAGTATCTAAAGAATACAATAATTTTAGCTCATCTTTTTTTAGTAGCAATAGGAAGCAAATTCTTATTTTTAGCACAAGTATTTGGTTCCAAAACAAAATCATCATGCTCATTCAAATTCTTATTTTCAGCACAAGTATTCGGTTCCATAACAAAAGTGTCATGCTCATTCACTAGTTATGGCATAAGTATATTAAAAGCATTGTCACACAACTCTTCTTTATCATAAGCACTGTTAGAACAATTATTTTGTGACAAAGAAAATTCAAACTTTGTGTCCACTAAATGTTGCTCTATTATAGCATGAGTAGTGGACAAATTCAGCACATCATCATCGATTTAAACAGTATTATATTTATAGCAAGCATAAAAGAATCTTCCAGTTTAGGTACTAGGTGATTTTTTATTTTTAATATCAACCTCTTTGTTCTTAGGCACCGTTTAGATGCCAAAAATTTTGCCAAAAATTTCAGATTCCCCGTCACATCGAATCTTTGAACACATGCATGAAGCATTAAATATAGATAAAAAATAAAACTAATTACACAGTTTAGATGAAATGGACAAGACAAATCTTTTAAGCCTAATTAGATCATGATTGGACAATATTTACCAAATAACAACGAAACTGCTACAGTAGCGTTTCGCCAAAAATTTTGCCAACTAAACAGCCCCTTAGTAGAAACACTCTCTTTATGAAGTTGTAAAATTTCAGCCGAGTTTAAAATTTTACCATGCTTCAAAGTGGGTGTGGGAGGTGGTGGTGAAGATGTTGTTGTAGCGGTGGAAACGGCCACTCGTCTGCTTATCACAGTTTCGATCTTCGTGAATGCTTGCTCCACCCTTGCTAAAATATGGTTGAGGTTGTCGCCAATGTTGGTCCGGTTCTTTTATTGATGTCCCTACAATTCCTTTTCTGCAAGCATAGCTAGCTGAAACAACTGGTTTGTAGTGTTAAAATCTTTATAATAATGTAACACCCAAATTTTAGGAGTAATAAATTTTAAATAATTTAGAGAAAGGGAATTAAAATTTTAAAATTATTTGGTGATGCATTCATGCTATTGCATTTATTTTATTTTGTGGTGTGGATATATTTGTTTTATTTGATTTGGTTTAGGAAAATTTGATTTGAAAATGTGTTTGAAAAATTAGAAAAGAAAAGAAACAAAAGAAAAAAAAAGAAACAACTTACCTTCTTACCTGATTGGCCCCAAGGCCGTCGGACGGCCTGCTTTCCTCCGCGCCTGCCCGCGTGGGCCGTTCAGCGTCGTCGCGGCCGAGCCAGCACCGCAGCAGCCCGTCTCCGCGTCCCGGCCCAGCAGCCGAGCCAGGCGAAGCCGCGCGCGTTGTTCTCTCTCGGGTGACGCTGACGAACCGGGCCCCCTTGTCAGCGCCCTCTTCCACCTCCGGTTCGTGGCCGAGACGAACACTACCGTAACCAAATCCACCGAGGAAACTGGGATTTCCTACCCGAAAACGTTGAATTGGAGCTATAAACGTGTAGCCGCTTGCCTCCTCTCCTCGTTTTCCATCTAACCTTTGAGCCAAACCTTTTGAAACCAAGCTTCATCGGTTCAAAACCCTAGGGAGTTGCGGGTGTACGTCGTCGGAGCTTGTCGGTGAACCCGCGCCTCTCTTCTTTGCATTGGTGAGATTGCCATCCTTCCCTCTTTCTTCCCATGCTCTTCTTTAGGTTTTTAGTGCTTGGAATCGTGAGTTTGCGAAGTTCCAGTGAGTCGGCAATGGCGTCGCCGCCATCCCGAGCTGCGTTTCATCCTCGGTCCGTCGTAGCTCTTCTAAACCGCGTAGAGGTGTTCGCATTGAGCTCTGCATTTGATTGGTGTCGGTTGCGAGTCATCTGGTGGTCTAAAACGGCGAAGCCGGAGCTTTCCGGCGAGCCATGGACGCCGGCCATGGTGGCCGCCGGCCGGACTTGGAGAAGGGGGGTCGGGTTCTTCACTGTAGCGTTGCTGATGAACACGAGCCGTCCAAATCGAGATCAACGGCCCAGATTAGAACTTACCCCTTCGCGGGTAAATTTGTTAAAGAGACCCTCAGCTTTTTAGTTATCAACCCGCGGTCCTTAGCGCAATATCCTGAATCCGTTTTCGTGTTTTGAAAACGTATTTTCTCCCGGTTTAATCAAAAATACGTTTTCAGGTATTTACAGTTTTGCCACTAGAACTGTTTTGGTCATAAAATCTTCGTTTTAACTCCGATTTGATCCGTTCAAGTTGCGTTAGGTTCGTATTTGCGAGCTCTACATGTTAGTGTAGCTGTACAGTTAGTTTTGATAATTTATTTTTCGAGTTTATAATTAAGTATTTATTTATCTATGGGAAATCTTAGAAAATTCATAACTTATACGTTTTAACTCCGAATTTGGTGATCTTTGCGTCTGTGTGATCGTAGAAACATGTAGAAGAGTTTTATAAACTTTTTATTACTGTTTTGTTACTGTTGGTGTACTGTTCTAATTGAATATCTTTGTTTGCTTCGTGTTTGTTTGATTGGATGCATGTGTGTTGTTGATTGATGATCGAGTATAGAAGGTGAGCAGTATCTGGACGATTCGGAGTATTACTTTGAGCCAAGTCAGCAGTATCACTTGGAAAGCTTTGATCAAGGCAAGTATAACACAGGACTATCCTTGTTACCTATACATTGAATTGTCATACATATGCATGTGCTTACCTTGACAACCTTAGAGATTATAACTTAGTGATTGTTATCTTGATTCCTTGTCAACCTTGGGAATGCATATGGGTAGCTACTGCTAGTGCTTAAACTAAGAACAATGATCTTGTAATTTGATTAATGGATTAAGCAATCAACTATTAAGATGATTTTATTACTGTTAAAAGGGGCTAGAGCATGTGTATTATTTTGATGCTCTGGTTTCTCTCCATAAGGACTTATCTGTAAGTGATAACCGGGATATACAGTACAGCTGTGAGGGCTATATGGCTCTGGCTTTAGTTGTTCAAAAGACTTTTTCTAGCTTGTGAGGTTACCTTAAATGGCGTAAGAATGGCTTTGCCACGTTGGGTGTAGTGCGAGCCCCTGGCCTAGTGTGAATAGGCTGCGGTTGTTGTGCCACAGGGAAGGGGGTTCTACATCTGCCTGCCGAGTGAATCTAATGGCCCTAACTTGTTAGACGAACTTTTGAGTGGCTTTATATGGTTCTCGGGTGTTTGGGCTTGATCTCCCCACTCATTTGGAAATCATGACTCACAGTGAAAGTGTACACCTCTGCGCAGAGTTAAAAACTGGTATACTAGCCGTGCTCACGGATACGAGCGGCCTTGGGGATTCTTATGGAATAGTTGATCATAACTGTTATATCATGTTTAATTATTGTTGATTATTATTTGCTCATGTTAATGCTATTCATTATCCTTATTACAATTGATCATTGGTTCTTTAATGGGAAGTGGTTTATCTTGATGCTACTCAATTGCTAATATATGATTAAAAGCTAAACGCAGTTAAACTATGTCTAGCCTTTTTGAGCCTCATGAACCCTGTGTTATATTTGTTGAGTTCGACATGGACTCACCCTTGCTATTTCCACCATAACAGATGAAGATATAGAGGAAGATTATCGGAATGAGTACTAGTCTTGGTGTCAACCAGTCAACCGTGTCCCTGTGTGGAGTTTCCGCTGAAGAATTACTATTAGTTATTATTACCTATCGTTCAAGACTATGTCTTAAATACTTATTCGTTATGTAATAAGCACTGTGATGATACTTTGTAATTTGTCAACTTATGTGTGCGACTGTTTCCTGGGGCGCACATGAGTCTTTTATGCATCCTATTTTTGTCCTTAAAAATGGGTGTGACAGATTGGTATCAGAGCCGTGTTGACTGTAGGACGCAAGCCTAGTTAGAATGGTCGTTAATAGCATCCATACTTCACTTAATTCATGCTTCCTCTTTTCACCTTGTTAATTACTAAAGTTTTATGCTTCCTCTACTTTATTCTATTGCGAAAATACATTGATTCTATCTAATCTATGTCTAAATCTTTTAGATGCCTCCTTATCCCCGTCTGTCAGCTGCACAGTACGTTGCCCGTTTCAAACCTCAGGAGCCGTATGAAGATGGTGATCAAGAGCTATCTGATGCTGAATCAAGAGTTGGTGATACACCAATGGAGAATGTAGTTATGGGGTGGACTACGAAGCTTCATATCATGGTTCCTAAAGCTGATGCTTTCTTCCATGACATGTTGACAAGAACCTTGGACAACTACTACTACGACTGGGAAGCTACGTTGGAGTATCGTAGTGCAGAGTATAGTCATCCATGGATGGATTCCTATTGGGAAACGGAGTTATGGGTTAAGAAAAGGGATCCTACCACTAAGGAGTCTAAGGTGGAGTCAAAGTTCATTACCAGAGTGAGCCGGGCAACCGTGGAGATAAGCATGGAGGATGTCGCTTTCAATGCATTTGTTTACTACCATGGTCTACGCTCGGACAAGACGTTAAAGGGTGCACTCCGGCATTTTCCTTGTTTCTTACATGACAAGGGTATTTGGACCGTGCCGCTTGCAGATGATTCCTCCTTGACTTTACAAGCTACGGTGGGATTAGCTCGTGAATTGGCTCTCCATGAGGTGGATTTGAAGGATGAGTTGCTGAAGGAAAAAGAACTTAAGGAGCAAGCTTATAAGGAGATTGACCAATTAAGGGCGGAGTTAGGTCATCCCAAGATTTATGAGAAGCTTAATTAGGAAATAGGAAAAATCCCTATGTAATAGGAACGATAGTAGTTGCGAGTTAATTTTAAGTTTGGATTGTTTTAAGAGTCAGTTTGTGGTGTGAACAATTGTGTGATTGATGGATTGTTATTATGATAATGTGTGATTTGGATCTTTGTAATGTGTGCTGGAGTTTTGTAGACATGCCTACAAGTTCCATGGTTAAGAATATTAAGTTTGATCAAAATATATTAGTTGAATATGAGGTTAACTTAGTTCTGTCCTTTGCTGATTTTTGGATCAGTCTGGGATGTTTTAGAAATAACTTAAAATCCGTTCATGAGAAATTTAAGAAATTTTACTGGGAATAATTAGACTTCTATATCTTTCCAACCCCGCAAGAATCACCTTAATATCTATTATGAGCTAAGAGATATACCTGTTCCAAGTTGGAGTTACTGCACAGTCTGGAATTCTGAAACAGTTTCGGTTAAGTTCAGTTTTTGGCCAATTTATTGACAGAATCAGAAAAAGTGTTGTGAATAAAAGTTGTAGATAATTTTGTAAGCTTTCCAACCATGTAAAGATCATCTGAATTGGACGTCTGTAGCTCGAGATATGACAGTTTTACTGAGTTGCTGAAATTGGAGTTCGCCCAGAAAAATCAGATTTTGCTTATCTATTGAATACATCATCTCGGATCGTACTGAATTTCAATTTCTGTGTTTTTGGAAACAGATGTCAGGCAGAGGTCGTGGCAGAGGTCGTGGAGGTGCTAACCTACCCATTACTATGGAGGAACTCATGCAAACTCAGAACCAGATGATGCAGATGTTTATGCAGCACATGCAGAACAATCCCCCTGCAGGAGGACCACCGCCTGTGCAAGTGAGGGATAAGCGTGGGGAATTTTTGAAGGGACGCCCTCCAGTGTTTTCTCATGCTGCTGATCCTTTAGAGGCAGATGATTGGGTGAGGGCAGTGGAGAAACAGCTGAATATAGCCCAATGCAATGATATGGAGAAGGTGTTATATGCATCTGGTCAGTTACAGGGGACAGCTCAGACTTGGTGGGAGTCGTATCAAGCTGCACGCCCTGACAATGCTCCTCCTATCACTTGGAATGAGTTTGTTAGAGATTTTCGAGCTCGTCATATTCCTGAAGGTATAATTGAGCTGAAGCAGGAAGAATTCAGAAACCTTAGGATGGGACAGATGAGCGTTAGTGAATATCATGACAGGTTCACCCAGTTGGCTCGCTATGCTCCTAATGAAGTGAGGGAAGATGCAGACAGGCAGCGTCTTTTCTTGAAGGGAATTTATTATGATCTTCGCTTGCAGTTGAAGGGGAACAACTATGCTAGTTTTCAAGAGCTGGTAAATAAAGCTATTGTGCTTGATAATGAGCGCAGAGAGATGGACAGGAAGAGGAAGATGAAGGTACAAAGCTCAGGAAGCAACAACCGTCAGCGCACTAATTCTCAGCATGGTTTTCATCAGAAGTTTCAGGGACCGGTTAGCCAGTGGAATCGCAATCCGAATCAGAGGTGGTCCCAGAATTGGCAAAGTAATCAGTCACAACAGCGTTCATCATATCCACAGCGTCAACAGTATCAGCAGACTGGGCAACAGACTCCTCGCACTGGAAATTCCAATGTTACCCCCATGAAGAATAGTGCTCCCAGCACGCCTACTAGATGTTTTGTCTGTGGTAAAGAGGGGCATATGTCTTACCATTGTCCTGAGAAGCAGAACCAGCAGACTCCTCAGAGCCAGAAGAGCAACCAGAGGCAATCTGGTACTGGAAGGGTGAATCACGTGTCTTCTGATACAGCTCATGATGCACCAGAAGTTATGATTGGTACGTTCAATGTACATTCCACTCCCGCAACTGTTCTTTTTGACTCTGGAGCATCTCATACATTCATATCCAACATTTTTGTTAAAATGCATAGTATACCCATGCTAGCTATGAAAGAACCTCTCTTAGTAAATTCACCTGGAGGTACCATGCAAACCAGTAATCGTTGTCTTCCAATTAGTATGGTATTAAGGGGGGTAGAGTTTAAGATAACTCCTATAGTGTTGAGGACATCTGGTATTGATGTGATATTGGGTATGGACTGGATGAAGCAAAATCAGGCAGAGATTCAGTGTCAGCAGAAAGTGGTAGTTGTGACTGCACCTAATGGAGATAAAATCAATGTGGATGTAGCAGTGCAGAAGCAACCAACCGCTGTGGTGAATCAGCTTGAAGATACTATTAAGGAGAATTCAGTGATTGAGGAATTTCCGGATGTCTTCCCTGATGAATTGCCAGGTATGCCACCTGACCGAGACATTGAATTTCTTATTGAATTACTTCCTGGAACTGCACCTATAGCCAAACGACCATATAGGATGGGAGTAGATGAATTAGAAGAACTTAAGAAACAAATTAAAGAATTACAAGATAAAGGTTTTATTAGACCTAGTTCATCACCTTGGGGAGCACCAGTTATTTTTGTTGATAAGAAAGATGGCGGTCAGAGGATGTGTGTTGATTACCGGTCACTAAATGAGGTAACTATCAAGAATAAGTACCCTTTGCCCAGGATTGATGACTTGTTTGATCAGTTGAGAGGTGCTTGTGTGTTCTCTAAGATTGATTTACGTTCTGGTTATCATCAGTTGAAGATTCGTGTTTCTGATATTCCAAAGACAGCTTTTACTACAAGGTATGGATTGTATGAGTATACTGTTATGTCATTTGGATTGACCAATGCACCTGCATACTTTATGTACATGATGAATAAGGTGTTTATGGAATATTTGGATAAGTTTGTGGTGGTATTTATTGATGATATACTGGTATTTTCCAAGACGGAGGAAGAGCATGCTGAACATTTGAGGTTGGTATTGCAGAAACTTAGAGAGCATAAACTGTATGCGAAGCGAAGTAAATGTGAGTTTTGGTTGAAGGAAGTTTCTTTTCTTGGTCATATTGTTTCTAATGGAGGGATATCAGTGGATCCAGGTAAAGTAAAGGATGTATTAAATTGGAAACCACCTATTGATGTTAGCGAGATTCGTAGTTTCTTGGGATTAGCTGGATATTACAGACGGTTCATTGAAGGGTTTTCTAAACTTGCTAAACCTATGACATCTCTGTTAGAGAAGAATGCCAAGTTTGTGTGGTCAGATAAATGTCAAGCTAGTTTTGAGGAATTGAAGAAGAGGTTGACTACAGCGCCTGTTTTGGTTTTGCCAGATTTGAGTAAGAAGTTTTCTATTTATTGTGATGCTTCTCGTCAAGGTTTGGGATGTGTTCTTATGCAAGAAGGCAGAGTTGTGGCTTATGCATCTAGGCAGTTGAGAAAGCATGAGTTGAATTATCCTACACATGATTTGGAGTTAGCAGCTGTAGTTCATGCTTTAAAGATTTGGAGACATTATTTGATTGGACATAAGAGTGATATATACACTGATCATAAGAGTTTGAAGTATATTTTCACTCAGTCAGATCTGAATTTGAGGCAACGCAGATGGTTAGAGTTGATTAAGGATTATGATATTGAGATACACTATCATCCTGGTAAGGCTAATGTAGTAGCTGATGCTCTTAGTAGGAAAAGCTATGTCAATGAGATACGGACGTTGTCTATGACTAGTGAGTTATGTGCTGAATTTGAATATTTGAATTTGGGCATTGTTACTAATACAATGGAATTAGTGATAGAGCCTACCTTAGAGCAAGAAATCTACAAGGGTCAGTTGAAGGATGAGAAACTAAAGAAGATAGCGGAAGATATAGTGATTGGTAAGTCACCAGGCTTTCGGATGGATGATAATGGAATTTTGTGGTTTGGAAAGAGGCTGTGTGTACCTGAGGATCAAACTGTTAGACAGGCAATTCTTCGCGAAGCTCATGAGTCAGCTTATTCTATTCATCCTGGTAGTACTAAGATGTATTTGGATCTGAAACAGAAATATTGGTGGGTTGGATTAAAGCGAGATGTGGCTGAGTATGTGGCATTGTGTGACACTTGTCAGAGGGTGAAAGCAGAGCATCAGAGACCTGCTGGATTGTTGCAACCAATGAAGATTCCTGAATGGAAGTGGGAGGAAGTTGGTATGGACTTTATAGTGGGGTTACCTCGTACTCAGAAAGGTTATGACTCTATTTGGGTGATAGTAGATCGGTTAACTAAAGTTGCTCATTTTATACCAGTTAAGACTACTTATCATGGACCAAAATTGGCAGAGTTGTATATGGAGAGAATAGTCTGTTTGCATGGAGTACCAAAGAAGATTGTATCTGATCGAGGATCGCAGTTTACGTCGCATTTTTGGAAAGCTGTGCATGAATCATTGGGAACAAAATTGAATTTTAGTACAGCATATCATCCACAGACAGATGGATAGACTGAAAGGACCAACCAGGTATTAGAGGATATGTTGAGAGCTTGTGCATTGCAATATGGAACTAGTTGGGATAAGAGTTTGCCTTATGCAGAATTCTCTTACAATAACAGTTATCAACAGAGTCTTAAGATGGCACCGTTTGAAGCTTTGTATGGACGTAAGTGTAGAACTCCATTGTTTTGGGATCAGACAGGTGAATCTCAAGTGTTTGGTACAGATGTACTTAGAAACGCAGAAGATCAAGTGCGAGTGATTCGTGAGAATTTGAGAGTAGCACAGTCTCGTCAGAAGAGTTATGCTGACAATAGAAGAAGAGATTTAGTTTTTGAGGTAGGTGATTATGTCTATTTGAAGGTGTCACCTATGAGAAGTGTGAAAAGGTTTAACATGAAAGGTAAACTAGCACCAAGGTATGTTGGACCATTTAAAGTTATTACTAGACGTGGGGAAGTTGCTTATCAATTAGAGTTGCCTGAGAATTTATCTGGAGTACATGATGTGTTCCATGTTTCACAACTTAAGAAGTGTTTACGGGTGCCTGAGGAGTAGATACCTTTAGAAGAGTTGACTGTTAAAGAGGATCTTACATATGAAGAGTTTCCGATTAAGATTTTGGAGACTGCTGAGAGAGTTACTCGAAGTCGGATTATTAAAATGTGCAAAGTACAGTGGAATCGATATTCAGAGGCAGAGGCAACTTGGGAAAAAGAGGATGAATTGAGAAAATCATATCCGCAGTTGTTTGAGTAAGCAGTCCAATCTCGAGGACGAGATTCTTTTAAGGGGGGTAGAATTTGTAACACCCAAATTTTAGGAGTAATAAATTTTAAATAATTTAGAGAAAGGGAATTAAAATTTTAAAATTATTTGGTGATTCATTCATGCTGTTGCATTTATTTTATTTTGTGGTGTGGATATATTTGTTTTATTTGATTTAGTTTAGGAAAATTTGATTTGAAAATGTGTTTGGAAAATTAGAAAAGAAAAGAAACAAAAGAAAAAAAAAGAAACAACTTACCTTCTTACCTGATTGGCCCGAAGGCCGTCGGACGGCCTGCTTTCCTCCGCGCCTGCCCGCGTGGGCCGTTCAGCGTCGTCGCGGCCGAGCCAGCACCGCAGCAGCCCGTCTCCGCGTCCCGGCCCAGCAGCCGAGCCAGGCGAAGCCGCGCGCGTTGTTCTCTCTCGGGTGACGCTGACGAACCGGGCCCCCTTGTCAGCGCCCTCTTCCACCTCCGGTTCGTGGCCGAGACGAACACTACCGTAACCAAATCCACCGAGGAAACCGGGATTTCCTACCCGAAAACGTTGAATTGGAGCTATAAACGTGTAGCCGCTTGCCTCCTCTCCTCGTTTTCCATCTAACCTTTGAGCCAAACCTTTTGAAACCAAGCTTCATCGGTTCAAAACCCTAGGGAGTTGCGGGTGTACGTCGTCGGAGCTTGTCGGTGAACCCGCGCCTCTCTTCTTTGCATTGGTGAGATTGCCATCCTTCCCTCTTTCTTCCCATGCTCTTCTTTAGGTTTTTAGTGCTTGGAATCGTGAGTTTGCGAAGTTCCAGTGAGTCGGCAATGGCGTCGCCGCCATCCCGAGCTGCGTTTCATCCTCGGTCCGTCGTAGCTCTTCTAAACCGCATAGAGGTGTTCGCATTGAGCTCTGCATTTGATTGGTGTCGGTTGCGAGTCATCTGGTGGTCTAAAACGGCGAAGCCGGAGCTTTCCGACGAGCCATGGACGCCGGCCATGGGGCCGCCGGCCGGACTTGGAGAAGGGGGGTCGGGTTCTTCACTGTAGCGTTGCTGATGAACACGAGCCGTCCAAATCGAGATCAACGGCCCAGATTAGAACTTACCCCTTCGCGGGTAAATTTGTTAAAGAGACCCTCAGCTTTTTAGTTATCAACCCGCGGTCCTTAGCGCAATATCCTGAATCCGTTTTCGTGTTTTGAAAACGTATTTTCTCCCGGTTTAATCAAAAATACGTTTTCAGGTATTTACAGTTTTGCCACTAGAACTGTTTTGGTCATAAAATCTTCGTTTTAACTCCGATTTGATCCGTTCAAGTTGCGTTAGGTTCGTATTTGCGAGCTCTACATATTAGTGTAGCTGTACAATTAGTTTTGATAATTTATTTTTCAAGTTTATAATTAAGTATTTATTTATCTATGGAAAATCTTAGAAAATTCATAACTTATACGTTTTAACTCCGAATTTGGTGATCTTTGCGTCTGTGTGATCGTAGAAACGTGTAGAAGAGTTTTATAAACTTTTATTACTGTTTTGTTACTATTGGTGTACTGTTCTAATTGTATCTCTTTGTTTGCTTCGTGTTTGTTTGATTGGATGCATGTGTGTTGTTGATTGATGATCGAGTATAGAAGGTGAGCAGTATCTGGACGATTCGGAGTATTACTTTGAGCCAAGTCAGCAGTATCACTTGGAAAGCTTTGATCAAGGCAAGTATAACACAGGACTATCCTTGTTACCTATACATTGAATTGTCATACATATGCATGTGCTTACCTTGACAACCTTAGAGATTATAACTTAGTGATTGTTATCTTGATTCCTTGTCAACCTTGGGAATGCATATGGGTAGCTACTGCTAGTGCTTAAACTAAGAACAATGATCTTGTAATTTGATTAATGGATTAAGCAATCAACTATTAAGATGATTTTATTACTGTTAAAAGGGGGCTAGAGCATGTGTATTATTTTGATGCTCTGGTTTCTCTCCATAAGGACTTATCTGTAAGTGATAACCGGGATATACAGTATAGCTATGAGGGCTATATGGCTCTGGCTTTAGTTGTTCAAGAGACTTTTTCTAGCTTGTTAGAGGTTACCTTAAATGGCGTAAGAATGGCTTGCCACGTTGGGTGTAGTGCGAGCCCCTGGCCTAGTGTGAATAGGCTGCGGTTGTTGTGCCACAGGGAAGGGGGGTTCTACATCTGCCTGCCGAGTGAATCTAATGGCCCTAACTTGTTAGACGAACTTTTGAGTGGCTTTATATGGTTCTCGGGTGTTTGGGCTTGATCTCCCCACTCATTTGGAAATTATGACTCACAGTGAAAGTGTACACCTCTGCGCAGAGTTAAAAACTGGTATACTAGCCGTGCTCACGGATACGAGCGGCCTTGGGGATTCTTATGGAATAGTTGATCATAACTGTTATATCATGTTTAATTATTGTTGATTATTATTTGCTCATGTTAATGCTATTCATTATCCTTATTACAATTGATCATTGGTTCTTTAATGGGAAGTGGTTTATCTTGATGCTACTCAATTGCTAATATATGATTAAAAGCTAAACGCAGTTAAACTATGTCTAGCCTTTTTGAGCCTCATGAACCCTGTGTTATATTTGTTGAGTTCGACATGGACTCACCCTTGCTATTTCCACCATAACAGATGAAGATATAGAGGAAGATTATCGGAATGAGTACTAGTCTTGGTGTCAACCAGTCAACCGTGTCCCTGTGTGGAGTTTCCGCTGAAGAATTACTATTAGTTATTATTACCTATCGTTCAAGACTATGTCTTAAATACTTATTCATTATGTAATAAGCACTGTGATGATACTTTGTAATTTGTCAACTTATGTGTGCGACTGTTTCCTGGGGCGCACATGAGTCTTTTATGCATCCTATTTTTGTCCTTAAAAATGGGTGTGACAAATAAACAATATCCTGAATTTCACATTGCAAACCACTATAAAAATGATACACTTTATTCTCCGGATCCTCCTCTATCCCACAACATATTGCACACTTTTGAAACTCTACATAATATTTCTAGACAGACATATTACCTTACTCTAAGCATTGCATTTTACGTTTATAAGATGGAGGAATAAAATGATCACGCATTGCTTCTTTAAGTTTATCCCATGATTGAGGTTATTGATGCAAATTATCTAGTTCTTGCAACCAAAATTGAGCAAAATCTTTGAATTCCCTAGTGGCATATTTAACTTTATGTTTCTGAAGAACTAGGTGTGAATTAAACTCTTGTTCTACAGCCATCTCCCAATCAAAATATTTTTCTCTATCATAAAATCCAGAATAAAATGGCCACTCATACCTTGATAATTATGATATATTTGCGATGGCTGATTTTTCTTTATTCGATCCATCCTTACAAACATCTGGTCCATGATTTTCTGCAACCCAAATATTCAATTAGCAATCAAAACAAATGTCCTATCAACTATTTATGGGTCGGTGGAATCACACTCTCACACATCTTACCAAGCTCTTACAAGTGTTCTTACCAATGCAAAGTAGTGGACGGTACAACCGGTGGCTGGTTCGTAATACCTGTAAGGGCGTGGCACCAAGATTGCAAGGACCTTTTTTACTAATATGAAGTATATATGTGGAGCTTGGGAGGCTTAAAATATGGTAGCAAGGAAAAGCAATAATTTAATTCAGAAATTGTAAGATTGAAAAGTAGTCCCAAGCTAGTCTATGTCGTCCGTCTAAACTCATCCTGGACCTAGTTCAAGCAAACGATGATACAACTCAGCAGAGGGACATGAAAGGACGCAAGCACTTCTGAATATCTTTTTTCACTGTCTTTTTTTCTCTTTTTTTTTGTGTGGGTCTTTTTTCTTTTTTTTATCACCTCTTTGCCTTTTTATTTTATTTGGTGCGGCTCTTTTTTTTATTTTTTTGCACCTGTTGCATTTTTCTATGTTTTTTAATCGAAAAGTGCCGCAAGATATTAAAAGTCTTGGAAAGACCTCCCAATTCTATTACAGCACAAGAATCGTAGTTGCCAAAAAAAATGATTCAGAGATATCTTTGTCAAATCTGTTTTTTGGTAACAGCGTGGCTCAATATTCTTTCCTTTTGTTTTCTCACGCTGAAAAGCAAGAATAGAAATATAAGGCAACTAGCAGGTAGCAGCAGATGACACTTTTATTTCTCTTGTGCAAACGGATGCACCCCTAACTCCTATAGTTTCACAAGTACCGCAACGTTCAGGCGTTCAGCCAAGAAAACGATCGATCTTCTAACAAACCTATCTGGTTATGCTACAAAGAATTCAATCCGAACTTGATCTCTACTATAACAGAAAATATGACAAGTTTCTTGTTAACAAACTGCACCTAAAGGAATCGACTAGACTTGGTAAAAAAAATCTGTTGTGTTGCTTATCACAACTCGGCAATCGACTAATACACACTGTCAAAACCAAACCAGACCAAGACTCATTCTAAACACGATGACACAATGACATCACAAGGGATAACCGTTCAATAAAGCAAACTGAAACAAAAGATTGCAGTGGCATAATGGGTTATGGGATATGGGGAAAACAACGAAGAACACTATTTTTTGTGGGGGCAATTTTCTGGATTTATAGGACAGGCAAAATCAACTAAACTAGGGTAAATATGAACTTGACAGTATACCTGAGGCTCTAAATACCACTTGATGGGGATGTAATTCCTGATCTTTCGTCAGGTTCAAGATAACTATCGATTTGGTTGGAAGCGACACACCGATCCGACCTCAAATCATAAAGACCCGAACCCTGCAACCTTAGCACCATGTCTCCTCTGGTGCTAATTCTTGCTGTGAATCGAAGAATACAAGCAAGAATAAGATAAAACACAACTCAATTGAAGTGACAGTTGCAGATGAATAATTAAGCACTCGAAGTTGATATCTCGCAAACCGATAATGGCGACTATTCAATGACAGATTGATCTAAAGCAAAACCCAAACCTTAACATAGGTGGCAGCTACTGATTATAAAGCCTAAGGGGCGTCCAAGAACCCCCTACTCACGTCACTAAGGAGTCTCGACACATTACAAGGCCCAAACGGCTTAAAAGACGGCGACACAGCACCCTAATAGATTCTGGACGTTAACTTGTTTCGATGATTTCCGTCGACTCTGAAAGAATTTAGACCTCAAATCAAAGCCATTGATTAGCTTATCGAATTATCTTTCCATACATATGTGGATCGTCAAAAAAGGAGTCCGTATGAGTTCTAGGCATCCATCTTACTACAGACTGTTCCTGGAGACCGAGATGGACTCGAACTTGATATGGATTGGGCCTCCAACTTGGCCTGGATGCCCTTGTTTGTCTCGTAAGGTGGTGGTCAAGGAGGAGGATGCCCTTGGTAATCTCTTAGATGTTTCTCCATCTTCTTGGGGCGTGCTCCAACTTGGGCCTGGGTCCTAAGTGTGAATAACAAACCCACGATGACGTTGTAGCTCCCAGCCAAAACAATGATAGAATATCTTCATGATTTGGAGGACTTACCAATGTGATATTGAGGTGGAACTATATCTATTTGAAAGCTTATCAAATAATATTTTCATCAAGTGTGCATTGACCTCAATCACACTCCGGATGGATGAGTTTGACCTTCGCAATGAAGCACTGCCGGGCTACCGACGAACCGAAAATTTAACTTTGATGAACTTGCACTTTGAGACATATTTGTACCTACATTCAAATAGCGACACGTACATATGGAACCAAGTGAATTATACCCAAAATCACTATGCAAATATAGGAACGAGCGCACCTTATAATCAATGGTCGTATCTGTTGGTGTCATGTGCTCATCACCCCTCTCTCAAACACACCACAACATTTGAAGACTAGACACAAAAGTGACACAATATAGCAAGAAGAGAGAAGTGCTCCATTCATATCTTAGCTCTCTAGCTATTCTAGTTAAGGGAGTAAGGAAGAGAAAGAGATGGAGCAGTATCGGGATTGTTGGTTACCTCCATTTGTAATGGAAGGAATGCCGGGAATGTCGGCTTCCTCTTCACTTGTACCTCACCGACCTAGTACTACTTGGAGTACAAAGTTCATGTTCTTCTATGGTGGTGAGCTCTTACTTTAAGTTAGTCTTGTTCATTATTTACTTGCGGGTTCATCATCTATCCCCATGGCGGATACTCTAGTAGAGGGCTCCTGATAAAGACGGATAACCCTATATGACACTAGAGTAGTAGTCAATAGGATAGACATGGTGTCTAGGCTAAAGGCTACCTTCATTTGCCTTGTTCCCTGCGATTGAGAGGTAGGCAGTAGGTGGTGATAGCTCTGTCTGTCCCTTGTAATCCCCCATGTGTGGGTTCAGTGTAGAGCCATAGGTCGGCAACGCTTGGCAGACCAAGTGTTATCCGGTGCCCGAAGTAAGTCTTTAGTGGCAAAACCATCTTAGCTTAGGATCTCTATCCTTAAAAAACCTCGCTACCCAAGCTATCTTCCTTCTGGTTACCTTAGGTGAACTAGTTAAGAGGTTGTTACACATCCATTCCTCGTGGAAATATGATGCCCTGAATACTTTCGGGTGAAATGCTATAACGGTAATTCCGTGCGTTGGCGGATTATTTTTATATGTGTTAAAAATACCAACAATGACCCTCTTTGGGTCGGGCATCTTGAGCTTCAGGTAGGTGTAGTTGGGGATGGCCATGAACTTGGCGATGCACAGTCATCCGAGGAGGGTGTTATAGACGCCAGGGAAGTCGATGACATCGAAGGTGAGTGGCTCCTTACGGAAGTTGTTCGGCTGGCCAAAGGTGACGTTTAGCCGGATGCACCCGAAGGGCATGACTTCCCTCCCTAGGATGATCCCGTAGAACGATGCTTTGCTGAGGCACAGGTTGCTCCGTGGGATGCCCATTCTGTCGAGGGTGTTGGCGTACAGTATCTTGAGGCTGCTGCCCCCGGTCCATCAGCACCTTGGTGAGGCGTGTGGTGCTCACGATTCGGCTAACCACAAGCGGGTAGCACCCCGGGTGAGGGACACGTCAGGGCAACGAGGGTGTGGATGGCACTCACCTCCTGCTTAGTGGCGCGGCACTGCCGGCAAGACTTGTACGCCTAGGAGCCCCCAAAGATCATCATGCAGCGATCGGCCTCAAGGATCTCGGTGTCTTCCTCCTAGGCGTTGTCTGCCAGGTTGTCAGCCTTTGGGGTAGGCTTCTAGGCCTTGCCCTACAAGGCAAGGGTGCCATGGATGTAACCCCTAATGGTGGCACAGTCCTTCCGGAGGTGCTTCGCCTGTTCCTTGTGGAATGGGTAGGGGGCCTCGAGCGTCTTCTCGAAGTGCTTGGGGCGTGCACTGCACCCACGAGGCTGAGGCCTGGCAGCGCATTCGGCCGTGGCCACCATCTCCTCCCTATGGTGCTTTCGGTCCTTGTTTCTCTTGTTGCGGTGACACTGGGATGAGGTGAAGTCATCGCTGCCATCTCCACCTAATGTTTTCCTAAACGCTAAATGGTAAACGGTCGGTCACCCTTCGTTTAGCGTTTAGACCGTTTAAACGGTGTTTAAACGAAGTTAAACGGCATAAACGGTTTTGTACAATAATAATAAAATATACATATTTATGTAGGGAAAAATAAAATTTGCTAGAACTCATACATATTTACACATGTAAAAATCAAATATTCTACCAAATAATCTTGTTGGAAGAAATCTAAATCTCACAACACTTCATATAATTATAATGTTAATTAGTTTCATGTTGATTGTGATAGACGTACTGCTTTAATTCACTTAATTATGGATTAAATGGTTGTTTAGCTTATTTAATCACGTTTAATCTGATTTTGTTTAGGCCGTTTAGACGGGATTGAACGGTTCAAACGGGTTTAAACGGTCCAACCGTTTAATTCACCGTTTAGGGCCTAAACAACATGGCTGACTTCTGTTTACCATTTAAACGGTGTTTAAACGGACTAAACGGCCGTTTAGGCGAACAGTGTCTCCACCATTGAGGTGGCCGGTGGCCTTGACCTTGCCGCTGAAGTTGGCCTGGACTGCGTCCTCACTGGTGGCATACTAGGTGGTGACGTCTAGGAGCTCTTGTGTCATGCACAGGGTCTCTCAGTCGAGCATGTGGACGAGCGCCTCGCAGATCATGCCGCAGATGAAGGCATTGATCATGTTGGTATCGGTGATGTTGGGGAGCTTGTTGCGCTTCTTAGAGAAGCGTTGGATGTACTCTCGGAGGGTCTCATCGGCCCTCTGCCTATAGTTGTGGAGGTCCCATGAATTCTCGGGACGGGTGTACGTGCCCTGGAAGTGCCCGACGAAGATAGAGCGAAGGTCTCCCCAACAGCGGATGCTACCAGGCTCGAGTTGCTCAAGCCAAGCCCTGGTCAAGCTCGATAGAAGTAGAGGAAGGTACTAGATGGTGAAGTTGTCGTTGGATCCCCTGACCCTCATGGCTAGACGGTAGTCCTCAAGCCAATGGTCTAGGTTGGTCTCACCGTCATACTTGGAGTTGTGCGTTGGAGGCCAGAACCGCCTAGGGTAGGGGGCCGCCTGGATCGCCACCCTGAACACCTGGGGCCAAAGTGATCCGCAGTGGTGCCCCTGTTGCTCCACTCTGGGGTAAGGGACTAAGCCTAAGCATGACGCCTAGCCTCGATGGTATCGCGAATGTCACGGCCATCGCCGATTTGGTGGTGCGTGGGAGGACATTGAGGAGAAGGCTTGCGCCTCTGCTCTTGTCAAGGCTTGGTGTCCCTAGTCCGCGGATGACCAGAACTACTACCAAAGGAGTCACCACCGCTTCCGCCCATCAGTAGGGCGTGCACGTTGGAGTGATCCCCGTTGGCAGTGGTTGTCAACTTGGACGGCCTGGAGAACATGGCGCGATGCCAGGAGGCAGAACTCTCAACCTGTTGCTCGAGGACAACACGGAGAAGCTGCTTCGCCTCATGCAGGCGCTCGTTGGTCTTTCGGTCCGACGTGTCAAAGATGTCCTCCAGCCGGCAAGCGGTGGCCACCATGTTGTAGGCCACTCAGGGGAAGCAAAGGGTGCTGGGAGCCCCCGTGCAGGCATCGTCATCGTTGTCAGGGGTTGTGCGGCCTGTTACTGTGCAAAGTCCAGCCTTTGGCGCTCGAGCTCTGCCTTGGTGGCCTCCAGGTCTACCTACTGAGCCCATAGGTGATCCACCTTCTCTTGAAGGTAGATCGCACGACTGCGGGGATTCTAGTCCGGCGGTGTGAGCTCGGGTGCCTCCTTAGGTAGAACCACGCCGACGATGTTGATGAGCCCATGGCTCATCAAGTTATTCAGTTTGGCTCATTTTCTTTTGATGCGAAGCAAAATGGGATGAAGGCTGGAAATATAGATTTTACTGCTACTATGCCAACCTTTTTTATATTTCGTGGAGCTAATTTATCCAAAGAAAAGGAATTATGCCAATTTAAGAATCCACCGGATATACGAAGCAAGTTCACGATTGGCTCCAATTTTATTGACGTGAGTTGCTAGTGGCTTCGTTTGATTAGGAAGGCTAAATATGGTGATTAGCAATGTAGCCGCATTATTTTAGTATATTTCCTTTTAGATGAAGTGGTAGCTAGCATGTCAAGTTTGATTCCTTTTATAATTTTGGTTCAGGTCACGTGTGTGTCGGAGTCATGTGTACGAGTCATAGTTGGAGTCAATTAGATGGTCATGGTGCCTTCGTGCACTTGTTTGAGCCGAACCTGGTTCTAGCCTCGTGGAGTCCAAAGTGCCTGTGTGCACATTAATAAAAGGCCAGGGTCTGCATGTAAGGAAGGTCATATTGGATTTTATCGAGTGTTCTATTTCATTGAGGGTTCCTTCTAAGAACAAGGGAAGGGCGATCCCCATCCTACCTATCAACCTGCCGATCCGTTGTGGTTGTGAAGATCCTGAGATCAAGTCTTTGGGCTTGGGCTCGTGGCGAGTTCTATCGGAATTCATCTCTTCTGATCGTGGGTGTTCTACTCGCAGGTGGAAGTATTATCTAGGGTTTGGATTGCATCATATGTAAGTTGATTCCTCTATCTATCAATAATATTATCTACTGCTGCTTCATTGCTTGAAATTATCACGTTGGCCGCTATCCTATTTGAGATTGATATATAATTGTGGCCTTGCTGCTACTACGGAGTACTAGCTTCTTGCAATTTTTGGTGATACGTGGATTCTGCTGGTTAGTTGATGTAAGTTGTGTGGCCGCTGCTTAGCCTTCAATTACCATGAGGTTGACTTTGCTTGTTTGGCCGATTGTTGTTTGCTCCTCATTGATTGATAGATCGAACTAGTATTTTGGTGTGCTGCTGCTATACATGTTGTGTTTTTCGGCAATTGGTCAGCTCCAACAGAGAAGATAATTTATCATTATATTTTCATGGTTGCAAACTTGGAAGAAAAGCTTTAGCCTATTAATCTGCACCGTGAAAGATTGAGATATTATTTTGGACATCGTAGGTGTGTCCTTATCAGATGTGGTAGCACATGCGTGGCAGGGCATAGTGGTCAATGTCGTCAGAGTCGTACTCCAGGCCGTTCTCCAAGAGAATCTCGAGGAAGGTGCATAGCAAGGGGGCGCCGCCCCCGTGGCACCAGAGAGGATGGTGCCTTTTGGCACGTCGCGGCTTACGAGGTGCTCTAGCTCTAGCTAGAATGATGTCGCCGCATTCTGGATCTTGAAAGGCAGGTCCGGGAGGTAGTACCAGAAGCAATCAGGTGGAGGAGCACCTCACCGGTGGTGATCTAGTGGTGGACGTTGGCCAGCATGTAGAACATCTGGCGCCAATCCGACACGGAGGGGCTTGGACCCAGGCCGCGCCGGATCTATCGGGCTAGGACCTTGAGATCTGCTCCTAGAAGTCCCGGTGGTGGGGAGACACCGGAAGCTCATTGCTCGCGGGTACGGCTGTTGGTATTTCTTAACGCAAACAGAAAGGTTCCGCAAGCGCACAGAATTACCGTTGTAGCTTTTACCTGGTAGTATTCAGGGTATCTTATTTTCCACAGAGAATAGAGGTATTTCTTCGAGCTAATTCATCCAAGGACACACAAGGGTAGAGTTGGAAAGGGTAGAGATGGATTTCTATGGTTCTTGGGTCTTTTCGATAGATAAACTCTACTTCTACTTGCTTACTTCGGGCATCGGCGTACACCTGGTCTGCTAGGTACCTCTAGACTATGACTCTACGTCGTACCCGAACGTGAAGGATTACAAGAGATGGACAGGGCTGTCATTACCTATCGCCTACCCCTCAACCGGAGGGTATGAGGTAAACAAAGGTAGCCTCTAGCCTAGACACCACGTCTACGCTATCGACTACTACTCTAGCGTTACGCAGGGTGATCTATCTTTTTTAGGGACCCTCTAGCTAGAGCACCCGCTACGAGGGTGGACGACGAACCCTCAAACAAGTTTAGGTAAAGCTCAACTAATCAAAAGACATAAAAGACCATAAGAACCATGAACACTTAGCCAAGATCCTGTTAGGATACAAAGCATGTGTTCGTCGAGGTACAAGCTTTGGGGAGTCACTGACAAACCCGGCGCTTCCCCGAACTCTCCCTCACATCTCGCTTTCTCAACTTTAGCTAGCTAGTAGGGCATAAGCCCTTGGAATGATGCTCTTATTCTAGTAGTTGTTGGGTATTTTAAACGCGAACATGAAAAGATCCATAAGCGCACGGATACCGATGTAGCTTTCTCCTAGGATTATTCTAGAGTATCGATTTCCATGGGGAACGTGAAGTGTACTAGAAGAATTAGAAACATCCAAGGAAAGGGTAATTATAGGGTAAGAGGGATTTTAGGGTTTCCTAAGTGGTTCTATCTTGTTGAAGGCTTACTCTATTTTACCTACTTCAGAGCAATAGTACCTTTTCGACTCTCAAAAAAGATTGGAAAGGAAGTAGTCGGGGGAAGGCTGCCAAAAGGCTCTACGAAACACCAACCCGAACATGGTGGATTACAAAGACCAGACAGAGTTGTCACCTCTGTGGGCTACCACAACTAACCGTGGGATTGGGCACAAACTCAGGTAAACCCTAGTCTAGACATCATGTCTACACTAGCGCTTACTACTCTAATTATCTAGAATAACTAGAGCACTCAATACGAGCGGAGATCTAGTAAATATAATAAAGCAAGAACTGAAACAAAATACTTAGAAATAAATAATGAAGAACCTAGAGATTTCTCAAGATGAACTAGATGCTGCAGAAGTACAATGTCGAGGAAGATCCGACAAATCCGGCTCCTCCTTAGCTCTCTCCCCTCCTCTCTCCCTAATCTCTAGTTTACAACTAGATGAACTAGAACTAGAACTAGAACTAGAAGAACTAGACGATCATCTAGAGGGATCTCTACTTATACTTGGATGGAGGGATGAAACCCTAGCTTTTACTCTAGATGTAGCTAATGAAGATGGAGATGGCCTGAGGGAGGGGGTCTGCCCCTGCTTATATAGCCCGGTGGGGTGAACCGCAGTCCTCAGATCAAACCGACTTGAAACAATGGTTGAGATGCGTTATAGAGGTCGGTTGGAGGTCGCCACGCGAAGCTGATCTCACTTGGAGGTGGACCTAGGCTGGCCGGCCTAACATGTGGGGCTGGCCGGCCCCACCTGTCAGCCTCTGGGCTTCCGCTTTGTTCCTGTGTCTTCTCGTGTCCTCTAGAACCTTCATGTCAATTTCCGCAGAATTTCGACTTGATTTGGTTCGGTTTCTTGACTCCTACTCCTTGGCTTATTCTATTTTTATCCCTAAAAATTCACAATTCACCAAAGCTGTAGAAATTGTTATGTTAGTCCCTAAAACTCTTGCTTGGTGATGGTTCTAGGTTCTTCTAGAATCTTCTGAGTCGTATCCATCGGGGACTTTCTCTCTAGAACTCCAAATAGAACAAATGATATGCCTGTTTCGATCATCTCAACGAGCTCTTCGCAATGGTGTGCTCTGTTTCATCACTTGAGATACTTTTATATAGTGAAATATTAAATATCCTGCAAAACAAGTGAGAACAACACAACTCGTTGAACTCGTTAGAATCAAACCCTACAACTATGCTTTGTGGTTCATTTCATGCTATTTCATGCAATAGTTGATAGTTAATAATGAGCATTAGTGACCATCAACAGTAGTGTAGCTCTTGATCCCTTGAGTGTTGTTCTCAATGAGGAGGGGAGGCCATCCTTTTATAGGTGGAGAGGAGGGGTTGATCATAAAATGCGCTATCTCCACATGGAAAGAGCAAAACCGACCCTAAACCGCTATACTCCACATTCATTTTACTGCCTTACCACCGAAACCGACTATGGAAAGGTGGTAGGAGGCAGCCTGCCAAAAATGGAGCTGAACGGGCCTGGTTGGGGTGCACCGCCAGTGAGCCCAAACATGCCCATTTTTTGTGAGCATGCTCCACTGGGCTTCTTGATATGGGTTATGGTGGTGCTTCGCGGGGATACAATGATTTGGTTTGGGTTTGGCCTCATTCTCCCCTATGTCTGGGCCCTGATTTATCTAGTAATGGGCCTCACTCCTTTGGGCTTGTGTAGAATGGTATTTATGCTTGTTCTTTTGTACATTTTTAGCCTTTATGTGTATTTCCATAAATTCCCTCCTGCAAATGGTAAATCACCAAAACTTGTGGAATTCGTTAGTTATCAACCCTAATTCTAAGTTTGGTGACCATATTGGTTCATTTTATGTGATAATTGGCAGTTGAAAATGTGATTTAGGACCACCAACAATGGCCCCATCGAGTGGATGAAGCTCACCATACTAGTCGGCGACGTAGGCCAGGCTCCCAAAGTTGAGGACCTGGCCTAGAGCAAAGCCACCGGTTGTGATGAAGAACTTGCCAGGAAAGCGGATGCAGCCGTCTAGGGTGGCGTCGCTTGCTCGGACGATGAGGCGGGTGGCTCTAGCCACCATAGAGCTTGAAACGCACTTGATGTTGCCCCCTACCTGGCGTGCCAGCTGTCACGGGGTCAAAACCGCAGCAAGCATAGTTGTTTGAGTTGGTATTAGAGTACGAGTCTCTGGTGGCTCGGGTGGACTCAAGAACACAAGAATCACAGAGAAGACGCAATGATTTATCCTTGTTTGGGCCAATTGATGCCCAACATCTAGCAGCTAATGAACCTTATGCTCAAGAGCACCCAAAATCCGGGGGTTACAATAGAGTGTAAAGAGAAGTTTGGTTGGAGGTTAGCTCAGTGCTAATCCTTAGGTTGCCTCGCCACCGGTAGAGCCTTCCCCTCATCAGAGAGGAGAAAGATGACGGGATTGTTGTAAAACATACGGACTTAATCCTAGAAGGAAAGGAGAAGGAGGAATCCTAATCCTAGTCCGTTTGTATGTGGGCTCTTACCAAAACTCTTAGCCCTTGGCAGGACTATATATACGTGGGAGCTCTATGTTGTAATCACCAATATTCAGAGGAATAAAGAATAGTCTCCCTACATCTTGTGTCTATGTGTTCTACTTTCATCTACTATATTGATCATGAGAGACGAAGAGGGAAAGGTTCCAACCGCTGGCAACATGTTTTATAACACGTTATCAGCACGACAAGCTCTACGTCGACATCGCCATTGAAGTCGCCGCCGATTTACGACGCCGCCGCTCGTGTCGACATCCCTGTCGCGACTACTTCAACGACGTCGACATCCTGACGTTGTTAGCGGAACGGATCTACTACCTCTACCTGCTACCGATCAGGCAGATCTACGACAATGTCAAACGCCCTACGCGGTATGTATCTACTAATCACTGCCCTACGCGGCACGTGACGTAGATCAAATTGGCATCGTCTACGAGGTATGAAACACATCTTGCAGATTGTTTGTGTAGCCATCGAGCTGGTCTATATATTATGTGCGCATAGAATTGTACATGAAGTGCATATACTCGAAGTATATACATATAGTAATGGAATCTACATGAGTTGAATCTAGATTTTTTTTAGAAAAAAGGATATGGTAACATCGCCTAGTTATTATTATTGGCTTGCATGCCACCGGGCCAGAAGTCCATGTCACCGCATATGACCCGCATGCCCAGGCAATCCACCTCCTGCATGGTTCATGGGCCATACTCGGCTTGAAGCCGTTGCCACACACATCGTACGCTCCAGCTACGTGGCCTGCACGTCATGAGCGGACTCCTTCTGTAAGTATATCTAAAATATGTACAGTACATACAGAATTGCATCTAGGGTTATACAATAAAGAAAAGAATAAGCATGTGGTTTACACGCCACCAAGTCCTAGGCACTATGCTCTTGCACCAGCATGTGCGTCGCGGCGTCGCCCCGTGCGTGGTGTGTAGGGGCTAGCCATCTCCCTTGCCGAGAATAACACGCCGGTCGCCGAATCGCATTGGCCCGTATGCCATGTCCATCTACATAGAAGAATCTGCATCCTTGATTATACAGGAAGGGATTGCCATTGGCATTGAATATAAAGACCATGATGGATCTCTGTACAAGAGAAAATCAAGTAGGTCTACCACACAGTACACATACCAAGTACGTACGTATATAGGTTGTCATCCTGAAGTCATCGGCACCTTTCCGTGCGTGTGGCATTGCGGCCGTTAATCGAATTACGCCACAACGATCACGTACAGGTCATCGTATCGACTGACCGAATTATTGCTGTCGCGCCGCATGCAGCTACCGCCCCGCACGGCGACTTACACGTACGTACGGTGTCCTGGCTGGTCACGACAATCAAGCATAACCTGGTTTGAAACCAGATATCCCACGACCACGACCGTTGAAATTGAATTGGGCCTACTAGTCGTTGCATAATCGACCGAAGGTGGAGCCAGCTAACCCTGAAGGTAGAATAGAGCGTGTATTTTTTTTTCTCGATGACAATGAGAGAATCAATCTGGATAGATATAAATAAAGAAAAATTAGCTTGTCAAGCTGAAATTTGACGGCAAATGAATTCTTGAGAAATTTAGATTTTTCCTACAGAAAATAAAATTATCTAGGCATGATTTTACGGTATTTACTTTCTACTCGTGTACAGAGGACGCGTGCTGATGTTTCAGTGCTACTTTGAATGTACTTATTTATAGTTATAAGATATATGAGCTCTCTAAATTCTACAGATCTGAGACTTATCACTTTTGAGAGACTCTTTTTTTTTCTAGCATGATGAATTTTTGGGATGAATGAATGGTTGATATTAATTTTGAAAATTAGCATGTACCATGATTATATCCTAAAAAATGCTAGGTTGCTTCTAAGAATATTTTTAGATAACCATCCACTATCTTTTTGCACCTTGCTACTTGTTTACACACAGTAAACCTATTTGCACATGATTTTGTAATAATAATATATGCATACCTTCGTGAAGAAGGAATATCCTGGACTTGTCCTGAATGACAAAATTATATAGCATGGTCATTTATTAAATCCTAGTAGGATATTCTATTACCACTGAAGTGGTAGATAGTTTCTTATATTACTCTCAAAGAATGAGTATGTGACTAAGCTAAATCCCGAAGGTCTTATGGGACTCGCTGAATGAGAAATTCTAGAAGATATCCTACATTATGATTTGATAAAGCAAATTGAATTTTCAAGCTATATGACCATACGTGATATAGTGCTGCTCTATAAAAAAATACAATAAGCTTCAAGCTTTGTGATTAAAAGTCATAGAAGACGGGATGGTAAATAAGACTTTGCCTAATTCTAGAAGAAATATTTCTTGAAATAGAAAGACCGAGAGCATTGAAGTACTAGAAGTATTCAAATTTATCATCCATAATTACTCAATATCAAGTAGAATTTAGTTGAAATTTTTGGACAGCATTATGAATCAGGATATATGACTTGCATATGTTGTACTCCTAACTATGAAGTAGAGCATGCATGAAGCTGCTAAATGTCAAGCATAGAAGCTAAGACATGTAAGAACGGATAAGAATTTTTAAGGTTTCTCCGAAAGAAGAACTTGAATCATGTGCTTACATATTTGTTTTATCTTTGAAATTACTATCCAAGAATATTAGTAGTAGTGGTGGTGCATTAAGTTTTAATTCCCGTTGAATTAAGTGGTTCTCGTATACTCATAGAAGAGTTAATGGTTAATTTATTGGCTTGAAGACTAATGTAAAGCATTTAATATTCTTAGTTGCAATTTTTACTTGTAGTGATATATGTTAACCTTGCATGGAATGAATTATGTTTTACATATAAACAATTGTCTATTGCCTATCTAAATAAATTTTACATTAATTTATCCACAAAGAAGCCTTAGTTAACCATGAAGGTTATCGTTCTTTGTGCACCACTACCATGTAGGTAGAAGGGAAATTAAACTTTCTAGAAGCACATGAACAATTGGACTATACTGGCATATAAAGTGATCTTAGAAAGACCAATTTAGCCAAGAAAGAGTATAATCCATAAACCAAGTATTTAATACTTGAGCCCAGAAACTAGAAGTTTATGTCCTACCCTGAATATGTTGTTGTACACTGAATAGTATACTGGATATGTGAATTTCATGCCAGAACCATTGAATACTAGAAGTATGATTGAATTCTATTGAACATTTGAAATAATTTTTCATAGATGCAAGAAGCATATTACTGCTTGAAGTAATTATGGCATGAAAAGGGAGAGGAATTTTGAGTAAAGGTATGAGAAAATGTGGGTAATATATATTTAATAGGCATAGCCTTCCTAAATCTATTTTTGAGTGCATGTATAAGGACTTGAAGTTCTAGTCATGTTCTTTCCGGCCGAATTAACTTTCTCTACATTGCACTAATTGCAAGTAAGCTTGTAGCTTTGCATTTTGTTGTTATCTATTACGTTGGATTAAATACCAACATTCCACATTACACTTGAATGTGTATCACTATGTTGTGCTCTCGTCGAGCTGCAACTATCTCCACTCCTGCATGAATATTAGCAAAGAAGCTATATTTTATAGCTAGTAGCTACTTTCCCCCATAATTAGATTGGCTAGCTAGTATACTATGTCTATATAGTTCCCGTTGAACTAAGAAATATTTTGCTTCAATGTGTTGCATGCATAAGCAATATATTGGTCTATGGCCAAGCAGCCTATGATCAGGGGGAGTTGCTTATATTAAAATTAACTAAATGGAGAAGTGACCCACTTGAATGGGCTGAATTATAGTGAAAATTGAGTTAATAGATAAAACACTTAATGATGATTTGGGATTTATGAAGAAAAGGCATTTGGTTAGAAAATTATAGAAGAAATTCCTTATAAGTTTAAATGTTGCATATCTATACTTTTGAAATATATGGTCCGTTTTTATGTATGAGTAATTGGATCATTTTTTTTTGGCTAAACAATAAAGAAGCTAGATAATGAAATAGTTTTTTGAACTACAATATGTGCAAATCAGGGGGAGAACACCCTAGAGTTTACAGGAATGACGAACATTCTTTATTGCACTTTATGTATTCTAGCTCACTGCATATAATGTATAATAACCCCCGTATTTAAATATGTGCTTGAATATTTCCCATATATTTTTATAGCATACATGAATGGGCCTCCACTTGTAGTTGGAGACACATGAATTTGATTATTTTAAGCCCATGATAGGGGATATCTTTTGAAGTATGTTATTATAGATCTAATATTGGCATTAGGGGGAGAGAAAGGCTATGTTGAATGCCAAATATTATTTCCATAGAAGGAAAGTGATATGTTGAATGCCAAATATTATTTCCATGGAAGGAAAGTGATCTTAAGAGAAAATATTCCTTTAAGTTTAAAGTAGAAATAGTATCATGCACTAAATCAAACAATAGTTTGACTAATGCTCTTGTGAAGCATGAAACAGAGCATATGGGAGATATATTTGAAATGAGAGGAGTAACTTGAAGTTATAGAAAAACCAGAAGTTATGTTTACTAGTAGTAAACTAAATGTTGTATATTATCAAGCTAAAATCTATGGGGACGCCTATGGGTTATAGTTTAGTGTACACTTGGTAAATAAAATAAGAACAAACTCCTTCATTCTCATGAAGAGAACACCTCACGAAGAAGGTCAAGCACCTCATGAAGAGGATCATCATGAAGATGAAATCCAACACATAAGCGCGCATCATAGTGTTGGGTACGCAGAACAACAAATCATCTCTTGTTTGAGAAATAACAAAGAGACAGAGAATAATTTTATATTATGAGAATATTGGGAGAAAATAATAGTTGTCGAGAACACTACCTCTATAATTGCAAATGTTTCTCTTATGAGAACCTGGATCCGGAAAATAAAGTCCACGGCAAAGTCGCCTGTAGCGATTATATCGGGTCAATGAAGAAAGCAATTGAGGTTAAATCCCCTACTAAGAAGAAATAAATATTCTGCTATACCTCTGGCAAATGAATTGAATGAATATGGAATATGCAGTTAATAAGTGGATTATGAAAATCCATAAAATTCTTGAAGAATATAAATCATAACATATGAAAATTAAATCTCATATAAGTATTAAAAAGTCTAAGGTAGAATATGTTCATGAATGAATATATATGTCTCAAGAAGAGCATGTCCTAGAAGGAAGAGTCATCAAATGACTTTGTAGTGAATAACACTATCTCATTGTGTATATCACATAACAATCTCTCATGAAGCAGAGAATATATCTTATAGAAAAGAAATATTAGTCACCAAAAATGAGAAAGTCCTTGAAGGAGTCAATCCATGAAGGATTTACCAGTCGATTCTTGAATAAACACCATTAATCCCTAAAGTGAATAGAGACCTGAGAGAAAGAAAATGAGGAATCATATAAACACTTAGAAAGTGTATATTGTAAAGCTAGAAATAAAGTGTTGATATCCTCTAAATACCATGAAGGTATAAGAGTAGTGGTGATTTTGGCAATTGAATTGTCCCCTAAATGTCATATGTGAGACTGGATTTTTATTATTTAGTGGTATAATCAAAATCTTGAAGATTTGTAGAACATATAATTTGAAAATCTACTAAGGAAGAATAATAAGTTTGGTGTACTATCTAGAAGATATTGAATATTGTAAGTTATTTACCCCCATAATCCTCTGATATGATTTATTACCCTGAAGGATAAATTTTTGTCTTGCACAACTAATAAGTGGTTATTTATGCATGAAGTATATCACTCTTATTTTCTCATATTATAATTCATAGAAGAATTTCAAGCCAATATTTTGAAGGATATAGTATTATGGTACTGCATACCATTATTAAGCATACATTTATGAAATGTGTGGTTGAGCAATGTAGTTCAAATGATGGCTTTATGAGGGGGAGTATATTTTATTACATCTACCTTGAAGGTAAACCACCAGAATTACAAACATCAAGTAGATCATATTTGCTAAAACACTGAAGTTTATGCATATATCATGAAGATCAATATCTATTCATGAAGAATAGAATATCCTGAAGAATACATAACCAAGAAGGTTAGATGTTGTACTCTTTTTTCCTATGTGAGTTTTTATTTGAAGGTTTCTCACAGAAGGTTTTTAATGAGACAACATAAGCAATGCAATTAACGAATGCAATGTACTCTTTTCTCCAAGAACTATTTTTTCCCACTGGGTTTTTGGATGGAGTTTTTAACGAGGCATGTGCATATCATGGTAATCGCCCAAGGGGGAGTGTTGTAAAACATACAGACTTAATCCTAGAAGGAAAGGAGAAGGAGGAATCCTAATCCTAGTCCGTTTGTATGTGGGCTCTTACCAAAACTCTTAGCCCTTGGCAAGACTATATATGCGTGGGAGCTCTATGTTGTAATCACCAATATTCAGAGGAATAAAGAATAGTCTCCCTACATCTTGTGTCTATGTGTTCTACTTTTATCTACTATATTGATCATGAGAGACGGAGAGGGAAAGGTTCCAACCGCTGGCAACATGTTTTATAATAGGGATATGGTGGAGGAGCTCTTGGTGTCCCTCTCTCTAGGTTCCCTGCCCTCGGTCTTGAGCAGGAGTGGATAGAGTGGAATGAAATGATCTATCTTGGATTGTCCTTCCCCCTCTAGGCCCGACTTTGTCCCTTATATAATGAGATAGGTCGGGTACATGGTGGTTTGGGGAGATGAGTTTATGGTGTACATGCACCGGAGTCTAGGAGGGTCCTGCAGTGGTGCTCTAGATCGTGGCGGTGTCGTGGAGCCGAAGAAGCCTTGGGTGTCGTTCGACTGCTCTGTTCTGACACTCTGCGTGTTAGGTTGTGTCAGCTTGGATCGGCCCACCCCCAGGTGAACCTTTTGTAGTCTTCTTGGTGGCGAAGGAGGTTGGCTCTAGGGGCTAATGCATGGGCTCATGAGCCGCCTAGCCCTTAGAGGCCATGGGAAGCTTGTCTTCTTGTGTCACACCCCATGCGTGACCCTATCGCGGAAGTGGCCAGCAGGCCATGCCTAGGGCACAGCATCTTGGATCCCCTGAGGCTTGATAGCTTGGGGTTTGTCTTCTTATGCCTGGGCCTTGGTGTCAAAAGCCAAGTAGGAGCCAAGGGCCCAGCTCGGGCTTATTGTCGATTAGGAGCCTAAAGCCTAGGCAAGCCCTCGAGCCCTGTGAGGGGGTTGTGTCGTGCCCAGGCTTGGCCAGGTTTCTTGGTCGGAGGGTGTGCACGAGCGTACCTGATGGGTATAGCCCCCGAGCCCCCAAACGATCCTAGAGGGGTCGGTAGTGGGGTCTCTTTGGTCAGGAACCATTGATCCCGAGGCTTAACATACCATGTTAGGATCTCATCAACACCCAAAATTAGGGTGTTACAACAGAGTGTAGAGAGAGATTTGGTAGGGGGTTAGATCGGTGCTAATCCTTAGGTCGCCTCACCATCGGTGTAGCCTTCTCCTCATTGGAGAGGAGGAAGACGACAGGATGCGGTGTAGGAGCTCTCGGTGCCCCTCTCTAGGTTCCCCTGCCCTCGGTGCTAGGTAGGAGTGGATGAAATGGAATGGAATGATCTATCTTTGATTGTCCTCCCCCTCTAGGTTCAAACTTATCCCTTATATAATGAGATAGGTCGGGTACATGGTGGTTTGGGGAGATGAGTCTATGATCTACATGCGCCGGAGTCTAGGAGGGTCTTGCATCGATGCTCTGTGGACCGTGGCAGTGTCATGGAGCTAAAGAAGCCTTGGATGTCATCCGGCTAATCTCATAGAACATGCAGGATTTCTAGTTCTTGGAAATTTTTCTCTAGTTTTCATACTTCAGCACAATATGCGTCTATGTTGTCTTTGGTGTAGTCCCAATCTTTGTTGACTTGATTGATAACCACAACTGAATCATCATAGACAAGTAACCATTTGATTCCAAGAACTAGAAATGAGTGCTCCATACTCTGCTTCATTGTTTGTTGCTTGCCATAGTATCTAGAGTACATATTTTAGTTGGTTTCCTTCTAGAGATATGAAAAGGACACCTATGCCAGCCCCAACTAGCTTGAGTGATCCATCAAAGTACATCTTCTAATGGTCAAGGAAGGCATCTGGCGCGGGTTGTTGGATTTCTATCCATTAGGCCATGAAGTCTGCGAGTGCTTGTGATTTTATTGCTTTCCGCGAAGCGAAATCAATATTTAGAGCTCCGAGTTCTACTGTCCACTTTGATATGCGTCCTGTCGCATCTCTATTGTGCAGGATATCTCCAAGAGGGAAATCTGTTATCACATTAATCTTGTGGCCTTCGAAGTAGTGTCGTAGCATGCGAGAAGTAATTAGGAGGGCATAGAGTAGTTTTTGTACTTGTGGATATCTTATTTTTGAGTCTATCAGAACTTCGCTGATGTAGTATACCAGACGCTGTACTTTGTATACGTGCCCTTCTTCTTCTCTTTCTACCACGATTGCTGCACTGATCACCGTAGATGTTGCCGCTATATATAACATCATGTCTTCGTTCTTCTTAGGCGGTGTGAGTATGGGTGATGAGGTGAGGTACACCTTAAGGCTTTCAAAAGCCTCCTTGGCTTCCTCTGTCCACTCAAACTTACCGGTCTTTTTTAACAACTTGAAGAATAAGAGTCCTTTTTCGTCGAGTCATGAGATGAAGCGATTGAGGGTTGCCATTCTTCCTGCCAGTTTTTGTACATCTTTTACATAGCGCGGGGTACCATTTCTGTTATGGCTTGAATCTGCTTAGTACATGCTTCTATTCCTTTATTACTGACTAGGAATCCAAGTAGTTGTCCTGATGGTACCCCAAAAACACACTTGTTTGGGTTCAATTTCCACTTCCATTTGTTTAGGTTTTCAAAAGTTTGCTTCAAGTCTTTGACTAGCATGTCTGGATTCTTTTTCTTTACTACTACATCATCGACATAAGCTTCCACGTTGTCACCAATATGTTCACCGAAGCATGTTTGGATGGCTCTTTGATAGGTGGAGCTAGCGTTCTTGAGTCCAAAGGACATGGCTTTATAACAATAGGCACTGAACGGAGTGATAAAAGATGTCTTCCTCTGGTCTTCTTCCTTTAATGCGATATGATGATACCCTGAATAACAATCGAGAAAAGATAGTAGGGCGGATCCTGCCATTGAATCGACAATTTGATCAATTTGTGGTAACCCAAACGGGTCCTTTGGGCAATGTTTGTTGAGATCCGTGTAGTCGACACACATGCACCATTTAGTCATGTTCTTTTCCTGTACTAAAATGTGATTCGCTAGCCAATCTAGATGAAGAATTTCTCTTATAAACCCGGCTACCATTAATTTCGTAATCTGCTTTTTGATTGCTTTCTTCTTGTCTAGTGAAAATCTTCTTAGCTGTAGTTTGATTGATTTGAAGCCTTCATTGACATTGATTTTGTGCTCAACCAACCCTCTTGGGACACTTGACTTGTCGGCTGGCTTCCAAGCAAAGATATCTTTGTTGTCCCAAAGAAAGTTGTTGAGCGTGAGTTTCTATTTAGCCGAGAGGTGAGCACTGATGGTCGCTGTCTTCTCGGGGTCACCAGTACCCAGGTCAATTTTCTTCTCATTGGCTTCTTTTAGTGGTGCAAGGATGCAAGGCTTCTTAGTTGGGATCTCTAGCTCTTCCGGGTTCATTTGTGCAGTAACGGTGGTAATTTCTTCTCTACCATCGGCTGCCTGCACTTTGGCTGCGATTTGGATTGCTTGTAGGTCACAATCGAAAGCGCACTTCAAAATGCCTCGAAGGGAGAGTGTTTCGTGAGGCCCTAGCATCTTGAGCAGGAGGTACGAATAGTGAGGTATAGCCATGAACTTTGCCAGCACTGGTCTTCCAAGGATGGCATGATATGATGTCTTAAAGTCTGCAACTTCAAACTGAATGAATTCGGTTCGGTAATTGGTCTGTGTTCCAAACATAACTGGTAGAGTGATTTGTCCGAGTGGCATAGCAGCTTTGCCGGGTACTATTCCATAGAATGGCACTCCTGTTGGGGTAATCAACCCAACAAAGTCTAGCCCCATCTTCCTTAGTGTTTCTGAAAATATGATGTTGAGTCTAGCTCCTCCATCGATCAAGACCTTAGTGACTATCATCCCTGCCATAGTTGGATCTAAGACTAGTGGGTATATGCCAGCTTTCCAACGCTAGTCCATTGATCTTCTCTTAAAAACTAGATTGGGTATTGTGACTAATTCAGGTATCTTGGGATAGCTGGTTCGGCTGCCATGATGTTGCGGAGAGCTAGCTTGTCTTGGTACTTGCTTCTAGAACCTAGAACTCCAAAGAAGATTACTACAACTATTCCCTTTGGCTATTAGAAACCTTTGTCTTCTGTATTGTCTTCATCTTTCTTCTTGTTATCTTCTTCTTTATCCTTTTTTTCCTTTTCTTGCGTACCGATCAATAAAGATTTGGCAATCTCCTGTTGTGTGGTTTCCTTGTGGGGGCCATATACAATGCATATTCTTAATGTCTTCGAACCTCCTAAAATTTAAATTTTTTTTGTCTTATCAGCCATGGTGACGATGTTGCCTAGTCCACACTTTCTGTCCAGATGTCCATTGTTTGAAAAATTCCTTCTGTCCGAGTTGTCTCTATTATTTTCTCGGTTGTTCCTATTCAGGAATCTTTCCCTCATCTTTTATTCTGCCATAATAATCTTTTCTACTGTGCGTCTGAATTCGTCATTGTTCCTTAGGTTTTCTTTGCAAAAATCTTGAAATTGCCATTTAACCATGGTCCCATGAGAAAAGGCTTCGATCACTTCTCGTTCGGTGATGTCATGTACCTAGGCATGTAAGTCTCCAAAACGCCAATAATAATCTCTGAGGCTCTCGCCTCCCTTCTGCTTGAGTCCTTTTAGCTCTACATGTGTGATGGGATGTGTAATGATGCCTATGAAATTTTCACAGAAGGCTCTTTGCAAGTCCTCCTAGCCTCTGATCGACCCTGTGTTCAATTTTTCGAACCATTGGAGGGGCATGGTTTCTAGTTCCACGAAAAAGAACAATGCCTTGATATTATCGTCTCCACCAGCTAGTTCAATTGATTGTGAGTAGATTCTGAGCCAGTGCCTTGGTTTGGTCTTCCCATCATATTTGGAGTGGTTTGATGGCTTGAACTTGTGAGGCAATCATACTGAAGCAAGTCACCTTGAAAAATAGGGAAAGCTATTGTGCGTTCTGGCTTCTCTATGTTCTGACTCAGCTCCCTCTTTCTGCCAGCTGTCATTTAGCCTAGGAAGAAATTGTGGAGATGAATGGTAAGATGCTCTGCTCCTCTCTTCTCTCGGATGCTCGAACTAATTACTTTGGTTGTGGTCTCTTCTTTTCTCTTGATTTTGGCTCCCATTTGGTCCCAGCCTTTCAAAGGCAGACCTCCTTTGGCTTTATGCTTCTTGTTCATGTGATGTCGTCCTAGCGAGAAGCTTGGAACGAGTTCTCCTGCCATGCGCCTTCAGGGCCATTATCTGGAGAACTTCTTGGAGTTGTTCTTGTTCCTCATTGAGATGCGAGATTGCTTTGAGTTCTTCTAGTGCTTCTCGTATCTTGTCGTAAGGAGCTCTGTGTGCTCTGGCCACGCACCTCTCTTCGGCTTCTCTTTCTGATTTCCTCTTGTCGTATTCGGCTAGCTCTATTTTATATGTGTCCCATGCTTCTTTTCGTTGCCTAGCACAACGTCTGCGACCTTCTTTTAGTTTGTTCCTTCTTTCTCTAGCTCGTTTGGGGCCCTCAGACTCGCCATCATACTCAGGAGCGTTGGGTGATATGTTTGATTCTGATTCATCTGAAGACCTAACGTCGGGCGCAGTTGGTGGCATCGGTGGTGGCCGCCGAATCATGAAGGCTTCTTGGCCTGACACTAGCCCTTCCCTACTGTAGTTGCTAATGACTTTAGTTGGAGCGTTGGCATCGCGGAGCACACCACCTTCTTGGTAGGGCAGAGTGATAGCTTCTTCAACTAATTAAGCATTACTGCGCTGGGGAAATTACTCGCCCAGTGGACCAGGCAATCTTGAGATGTTACGATTAAAACAAGACCTTTCTACGCCTCGGTAAGACGTAGCCTCCGCACCGGACTGGCTGTATTTCAGAGTAAGTCTTGATACGCCCTTGCCACGTTGTTAAGTCCGGCTGGGAGGCGACTCAACTTCCTAGGAGAAACTTGAAGTAGGTTCGAATTGATCTCTTGAAGAGTTGATGCTGCGTTCTAGAGTCCAATCGAAAAAGAACCCAGTTCGTCTCTAAAAGAACCCGGTTTGGACCCTAGAAAGGGATCTGACCTGGATACTAAGTCGAGACTGATTGTCGTCAGAGCTTGAGTCGATTCAGACATCGTAAGGCCTGAGAATCTTTTAGCAAGATCTTCGGCTGACCTCGTCGGAAGAATAATTTCTTCTTGGGCCTCCTGAGCTTCAATAAGACGTCCCTAGAGGTTGCCCTCACTGTCCGCCTTGCAAATCCACGATCCAAAGATGAAGATTGATCCTGTCGGAAAGATCATGTCGTTGAAATCCATAGAGCTCTTGACCGCAATTGTGCCACAAGCCCCTACCTAGCATGCCAGCTGTTAGTGTTTGACCACCGATAGCCTGCCATGGGGATACCTGGATAGTTGTTCGAGCTTCGGCGCGTGCTACAACTCGACGGTGAACGTAGAGACAGTCGATTTATATTGGTTTAGGCTCTCGGTCGTGATCGAGTAATAACTTTACGTCTAGTCGGCCTTAGCCTTTGCGTTGGATTGATTGTATTGTGTCGTGTCTCTTTACAGGGGTGTCCATAAACCTCTCTTTATATCGGTAGAGAAGGCTGCACTACGATTACAATCCTAGTCGGATCCAAAGGTGTCCTAAACTAAATACAAAAGGTACTTTTCCATAAGAATCCGACTAGTCTGGCCTATTCTACTCGGAGTCGGTGTAGCAGATGCTGCACATTTTCTCGCTTCCGCCCGTAGGCCAGGCTAGGGCCCACGGCCCATAGTCACATCGCTGAGGAACCCCGTGGGTCCCGCATCGATAGGGATATTTTCTGAGATTTTTTCTAAGTTGATTTAAACCTAAAACCTATTTCTAATTTTATTTTCACTTGATTTTATTTTTATATCATTTTTCCATGAATATGATTTTTCACTTCATTTTATTTTTGATACCAATTCCTTCAATACATTTATGAAATGTGGAGTATGATAGAGACTTTGTGAATAAATCCGCAAGATTATTCGGTCGGGTGCTGTTAGCAAGATACATCCATTCTCCAACAGCACTAAGAAATGGGACTTGTTTTTGGTTCATAATTATTCAATAAAAGTTTCAAATGACTTTAATAAAGTGGTAGTACATATTGTTCACGGATGGATACATCTCTCACACCGTTGTATATATGACTAAGTGAGAGATTTATCCATTTGTAAACAATGTATAGTCCCACTTTCTTATAGTTGTTTAAAAATTTTATGAAATGCTTATGGACCTAAAATATGCTGACGTATCAATTTGTAAAATTTTGTGACCAAATTTAAGTATTGTTACAATTATTTTATTGGAATTATCATAAATAAACAAATGGTGACCAATGTATCTAGGCCAAAATAAACAAATTTGGCCCGTAGCAGTAATTGGCCGGCACTTCCCAACCTGGGCTTGGGCTGCCAATTTGGCCCAGGTGGATCCCGTCGTCTACTGCAGGGTGTTAAAAGCCCAGGTAGAAACCCTTCGAACCCTAACCGCATCCACCCCAATCAGCCGCCGCCGTTCTTTATCCCCTCCCTCCTCGCCTCGGTACAGCAGTGAGGCAGCGACCCTGGGCGACAACGGTGCACTAAAAGGAGTCCGTGCGCGGTCTTGCAGCCGAGCGTAGGTCGCTGGCCGAGCGTGGAGAGAGACCCATGGTGGCCTGGTAGCCGAGCGCAGGTCATGGGTGCGAGGCAGCAGGCAACGGTCCAGTCCTAGGCTTGCGGCGAGCCGCGACAGCAAGGTAGCCGGCGGCCGGCGGCAATAGGCGTGCACCACTGGTGCGGCGTGGCGCAAGCGCGTCGCGTTTTGAGGCTGAACGCCGTGGATCCGAGGCAGGAGGGGCCTGCTCGGTGCGCTATGCGCAACGCCGCGGGACATGGCGGAGGCGTGGCCTGCTGGGCGATGCACAGCGCAGGGGCGACGGCTGCGCGCTGCTCGCTGGGCACCTGGGCTTAAGCGCGTGCGCACGCACACAGTACTCAGGACTCGCCCACTCACCAATTTGGGGAGCAATAATCAAGGTATATTAATGCAATTCCTGTAATTAGCTCCTATATATATTTCCGGTAAAAGAAACAGGAAAATTTCCACAACTTGATCTGATTTCTGACACAATACAGATGATTGATTGTGTTCCATGTAATTCAGATGAACTGGTTACATATCTACATCTACATTTTATTAGAACTTTACAACTGTTTGTCCAATGGAAATATTATTCAAATAGGCCAACGCTCTTCCTTGGATGCTGGAAGGACCGTCCTAGCTGTAGAGGAGGTGGCGGCAGTGTCCATCCTCGGAGGTCTGTCAGCATCAACCACGACAAGCAGTGGGAAACCTCGGTGGCAGCTCCTGGCGAGTTGGTATGTAAGACTCAGGCTCCCCTACTATTTGATGAAATGCGTTGGGAAGTAACCTGGCACCTAATCCGTTGATATGCTAAGGACATCTAGTTTTTTGTGCTTGCATGCTTTTAGGAAATCTTAGTGAGATGGTGTCATTGCAGGGATCCTTGAATTGTCCCGGCTTCTAAGTTCTAATGTTCATCCCAGATTGACGAACAGAGACCTCAAACGAACAAACACCTTGAAATGACACCAGATTGACGAGCAGAGAACTTATGTCATGTATTCCTGATTTTACATAATTGATTGTTGACTTTTAAATGGTATGCTTAGATCTTGCTAGTGAGATGGTGTCCAGGAACTCTGCAGTTTTGTTTAATTTGGATGTTTGGTACAGAGGCTCTGATTGATGGTATAAGTGTATAACTCCACTTAGGAAAAAAACCTTCATAGCTAGAGAAATTAATATGTGCATTGCACCATTTAAGTAGTTTCAAAGTTGTTGGAATTATGGGAGTCATATTTGTGCCTGTATGTAACTAAAGCATACTTTGTATCTTTCTCAGCACGATAGTTTGCACTTGGTCATTGAATAATTTTTTTTTTGCAGCACTGCAACCTTTTTCTTTTCCAGCTTTTCTAATAATTGTAACAGAACCGACCAAATTATAAGAGCACAAGTACGAAAACAAGCACCGAAGCGCTCAAATTTTCAAACTTGAGCCCATATAATCCCGGTAGTCAATCGAAATCACGAAGGATCTCAAACCAAACTGCTTACAACCAGGATCGCATCATTCAACATACAACATCATACGATACATTTCACAAGTAGTTCTGAAATAAGTTTACACCACGGAGTAGCAATTATTACAAACCAAGTTTGAAAGTAGCGGAAGCATAACACACACACTAGTTAATTAAATACTGCCAGTCTGGATGATCGACATCCCGCAAAAGCATAAGGAAAGTACATAAAGACGATCATGCCCTTGTGATCTAGTCATCATCACCCGCAGGGTGGAGACACGTCTTGCAGAATCCCTGATAAAGCATGTCATCTGCAACAGGAGGGAATAAACCCTGAGTACTGGAATGTACTCAGCTAGACTTACCCGTCGAAAACCAAAAATAAGATGACACCAAGGATTATGCAAGGCTTATACAAGGGGCTAGCTGACATAACATTTTGCATAAAGGCATAAGTAATTTAAACTCTTATCGCCTGTACTAGCAGTTATTTTTAGCATTTACCTGTCATCTATCTTAGCACCTGTACTAAACATGCACTTGATTATAATCAAACAATTATCATCATTATATCCAGAGCAGTTATGAATTGTGGCAACATTGTATCATTCCCTTAACCACCAGTTTATTTAATGAGATCTACGTTGCCGCTGCTCAAGTCAAGTGCTCACTAACCGGGAGCGACGGCGATTCGAATCGAATTCCTATCCAGCTGGAGGGGTATTTCTAACACTCACCGAGTCACGCCTGGCGAGGGCTGCTCAGGTCATCTTTTGTACAGTTCAGGAATCGCGGGCCCGAATAATGTCGCGTCCCCAAGGGCGACACTCTGCCAGGTGATAGGGACTCTAACCCCTCCTTGGTCTCACGCCAATGTCCCCAAGCACATCCTTTCTCTCCTCCAAGATGCAACCTACCATTTGATTCCCGGCCTGAACCATACTACTCGACTTCGCGGTCGGAACGACTTATCCGGCCAACTAAGTGTTAGACTGCGTTCAACATGACTCAAGGACGTACAGCGAATCGGTCATTAAACGACTCAGACGGGCATAGCTCCACACCCAAGACGTGAAGTGTCTTGCGGCTGTACTATCGAACTCCCGCCCGGTCTCAATTTCATTTTAAAGCATGGTTCCACCACGGTAGCCATACAGCCACTCGTGACTCCTTCCTACATCTCGTGGATGACCGGAAATCACCCGACTTCTACCGTACTAAGCAGGGCTAAGCATTGACACGTGCCTAAACCTAAAATAGGATTAAGTACGATATCTGGACAAGGACAGGTATAATGCAACAAGTGTTTTCATATAACTCCTACAACTTAATGCAGTAAACAATTAAAATACTCAAGATTAATTTATAAAACGATGGGTTCAGCATGCACCGGGGCTTGCCTTTCAGAAACGTTGAAGGCCGGTGGTCAGGGCACTCTGGCAAGTCTTCAGCGGCGTCTCCTTCGCCTGCTGGATTCTCGGGCTCCTGCTGCTCCTGGTTCTCCTCCGGAATTACAGGCTCGAATTCGAGGAGTGTCACCCCCTCCGGTACACCTATTGCATGAGTGCATAATAAATCTCATGAATGCATAATGAAAGATGCAATATGCTCGGAATGAAATGTATTACCACAATTTAACGCTCTAATCAAATCACTTCAAAAGAGTAGGTGCAAATTTCCTCTCCGGTAGAGAAGTACTCACCTAATCTACTTAACCTAAGATAAAGCTGCTCATCCTCAGTTAAGGCCCTAACACCTAACAATTACAAAAGTAGCATGTCTTAGGATATCACACCATATCAATCAGCAAAACACCACAGTAAGCATTCTGGACAGCAGCTACTTGTTTTTATCATAACTGGAGATTTACAATTTCAAAAGATATGATCTAAGACAATCTGAAAAGCCTAAGAAATGCACTACAATTCATTTTCAGATCTCAACTCCAAACTTCTAAGTTTTCCATGTCAAACTTCACAAGTTCCAGAATCTGTCCTCTCGAAACAGAGAGTAGCAGATTTTGAACTGTCACTTTAAACAACAGTAACTCTCAAACTACTAAGCCAAATGCTTCCAAATTTTGACTCAAGCTAGTTCATCAAGTTTACTCCAACTTTGGTATTTACAAGTTTTCCAGCAACCACCTTTATCCAAGGTCAAACCTAGAAATACTATCAGCTGTCCAGAAAACCTAACATTGTAAAGGTTAAATATTTATTGATGTGGCAAACATTCTCTAAGACCAAACTAATACTACTACAAGTTCACCAATGTCACAAAAACACCAGAAAGTAAGGTGTGCCCACCTAGAATATTTATTTAAACCCATTTCTTAATTTACTTAAGTAATTAAGTGGAATTTAAAACATATATGTAAACTGCTCTAAAAATTCTACAAAAATTACAGGGGACTCTCTGACCCAAAAAGAGACTACTGTACAAATTTGAACTCAATTTAATCACAGGAACTTTCTGAACAAAATTCACAAGCCAAAAAGGCTGATTTTTGTATAAATAACAAAGCATAGTAAAAAGTGTCAAACAACAGATTTCTTAATTTTCTTGGACAGTCTAGGGTACCAAGACATTCTCCAAAAAGTTATATGAACATTGCACATGTAGGAAAATTACAAAAATTCATTTAAATATTTCCTAGCATAACAAGATAGCATAATAACTTGAAAAGTACTTAAGCACTGATGCCCAAATTTTTACCAGAGCTAGGGCTAGCATAGAGTAACCTACCCACCAATTTTCATGATTTATGGAACACTACAGCTCAAGTTATAAATTTAACAAATTTGCATGCATTCCAAAACACATTTAAAGGATCTATTAAATTCTTACAGAATTTAAACATCTCATGCCAGATCCATATTTTTCTAAAATACTACACATCATGTAGACCCTAACAAAATTTATCTCATGATTTTTGGATCATTAAAACCCTAGATCTATATTTTTCCAACTTGTACAAAAATCAGTGACAAAATAATAAAAATGAATTTCATTTCGGATGAACTGGGCCGGCCCGGAAAACTCGGCGCACACACTTGTGCGCGCGCGGCCCGCTCAGCGCCCCGCCCGCGCGCGACACTGACGGGCGGGCCCCCGCGGTCAGTGACCGGAGGTAGGGGAGGCGGAGACCCGCGAGCTCCGACGAACTCGAGCTCGCCGGAGAAGAGCTCGCTCGGTCAATTGAACACCGCCTCGTGTTCTCCGTCACCCGGTGCGTCGATTGGTGCTCGTGGAATGGATGGGGATGGGGTGGAAGGGGCTTGTCACCGCGAGCGGCGGCCGATGATGTCCGGTGGCGGCGCAACGTCGCCGGTGAGGATGTACGGTGCGGTCTAGGCTCGGTACGAGCTTCACCGAAGCTAGGCGGATCCATTTTGCTAGGAAGGGAGGATGGAGAGAGACCCGAAGCACCCCGACCACGGTGAGGTCCCATGGCGGGCTCCGGCGACCTCTCGGAGACGGGGAAGAAAGCAATGCGGCTCACCTTGAGTCAAATCGCAGGCTTCGGTGGGTCAAGGGGATGGAGGGTGGTGAGGCGGAGGGATTGGCGAGGTCTGGCGGCCGGTGATGCGGTGTAGCTCGTGCTTGAGCTCGCCGGAGAAGAACGGCAATGGCGGCTCGGTTTCGGTGTTCTTGGCAACTGGAAGAGAGAGGGCGGAGGAATGGAGGCCGGCTCGCGCGTCGTGGCGTCTTGAAGGCGTCGCGGCCTGACTGGTGGGGCCAGGGCCGGCGTACGGGCGCCACCGCGCCTCCACGCGTCGACGACGGCCTGCGACCGGTCGGCCACTCCCCCGGCTGACGAAACTGAAACGGGTGAATGGTGACAGCGATGACCGACTGACAGAGCGACTTCCACGATGATTATCTCCCAAACCGGTTCGAATTAGTCGAAGATGATTACACCAATTTTGTAGAGCTACATGAGGTCTACAAGTTTGTCAATTGGAGTTTGGGCTGGTTCGGCCTAGATTTGAAACTACAGAGCTCCAAAGTGGTGCCCCTTGAAACTGAAATGCAGTTTCAGAGATAACGCCGACTGAAACCCTAACTTCTTGACACTATATCTCCTAAACTATTGAGAACCAGGTGATGGTGATATTGACAATGTTGTAGAGCTATGTGTGGACAACAACTTTGTCAATTGGCTCAAAGACTGGTTTGGCCTGGTTTGCAAACTAAAAGCTCCTAAAGTAGGCATCAGTAAAACTGTAGGGTCAGATTCCAGACTTAGAAAAATTCTAAGTCTTGGAGCTACCTCTCTAACTGACTTGTGGGCCACTTTTGAGCATGTTAGGGTCAATTTCATGAGATGGTCATATTGAGACTTTTGTTCCCCATGAATTTCTTTACAACTTTGCTTGAGGGTGCTCCTCCATGCAAGATTTCTAAATTAGACTTTTTAATTGGTCAAACTAGAGCCTTCTAGGGTCAAATGGTGGTCAAACTTCTCTTGGAGGGCAAATTTGTAATTTTGGTCAACATGAACCTTGTTCCAAATGTTACCCTAAGTATAACTAAGGTGTTGTAGGTCATGATTGGCTACCTTACCTTTTTGTTACACCAACTATCAAATACTTCATGAAATAAATCAAACAAACCCTAGAACAATCACATGTGTTGCATCACATAAAATAACAAACATGAATGATGCATGCTTATGCTTATGCAAATGCAAATGCAATGCAATTAAGGACTAAACACTTGAAGTGTTACAGCCCTCCCCCCTTATAAAAATCTCGTCCCGAGATTTGGAAAACGTACCATTTTTCATAGAATTCTTTATAACCATCCCGCAAATAATCCTCCTGTTCCCACGTAGCATCACTCTCACTTCCCTGATTACTCCACATCACTTTGTACCACTTAACCACTTTACTTCTAGTTACCCGTTCCTGAGTATCGATCACTCGGACTGGCTTTTCTTCATAGGTTAGGTCGGATTCCAGCCTGATATCATCTAAAGGAACTTGCTCCTCAGGAACTCGAAGACACTTTTTAAGCTGAGATACATGGAAAACGTTGAATATGGCTCTCATCTCAGGAGGCAACTGGATTTTGTACGCAACAGCTCCACTCTTGCCTATGATCTGGAAAGGACCCACGTATCTTGGTGCAAGTTTCCGCTTAACACCAAAACGTTGGACACTCTTCATTGGAGAAACTTTCAAATAAACGAAGTCTCCAACTTCAAATTCGAGTGGTTTTCTACGACGATCCGCATAGCTTTTCTGTCTCGCTTGTGCTGCAGCCATGTGTTTCTGGATGGTACAGACTTGTTCCTCGGCTTCCTGGACAAAATCAATGCCATAATACCTTCTTTCCCCAGCTTCTACCCAGTTTAGTGGGGTTCTACACTTACGACCGTACAAAGCTTCGAATGGGGCCATCTTAATACTCTCTTGATAACTGTTATTGTACGAGAATTCGGCTAAAGGTAACCATTTTCCCAAGAACCCTTGGATGAAATGACGCATGCTCGCAATAGATCTTCCAAGATTTGGTTAACTCGTTCTGTCTGACCCGATGTCTGGGGTGATAAGCAGAGCTTCTCACTAACTTGGTTCCCAGAAGGTGATGCAAATGCTCCCAAAAGCGAGCAGTGAACTGGGACCACGGTCAGAAACGATAGTACGAGGTATCCCATGAAGCTGGACTATCTGATTGAAGTACAACTCAGCATAGTCAGTGGGACGATAGTCCACTCTCACTGGGATGAAGTGAGCTGATTTGGTCAAACGATCAACAATTACCCAAATAGAGTTATGATTTTTGACAGTAGGAGGAAGACCGACAATGAAATCCATACTTATCTCTTCCCATTTCCAACCTGGATAGAAAGTGGTTGAAGCAACCCAGCTTTCATATGCACAGCTTTAACTCTACAGCAGGTGTCACACCTAGCCACATATGCAGCTATTTCTTTCTGCATCTTGGTCCACCAATAGTATGGCTTCAAATCATAATACATCTTATTGCTGCCAGGATGGATGGACAACTTAGAGGAGTGTGCTTCAGACATAATATCATTTCGAAGCTCCCGGTCCTTAGGCACAACTAACCTATCCTTGAACCATAGTACACCCTCTTCATCTATCCTGAACTGTGTAGTTTCTTGCTCTTTCATCTTACGCTTGATGTGGAATATACCAGTGTCAGTCTTTTGGAGCTCAATAATTCTGCTTTTGAGAGTACAACTGACAGTGATGTTGTACAAGACTGCTGGATGTAGAAGGCGAGATCGATGAAAATCAGTTTCAACTAAGGAATGGCAATGAGACTTACGGCTTAAAGCATCCGCAACCACATTTGCCTTGCCAGGATGATAGTGCACTTGAAGGTTATAATCTTTAATCAACTCGAGCCATCTTCTCTGACGCATATTTAGCTCGGGTTGGGTGAAGATGTATTTGAGGCTTTTGTGGTCTGTATAGATATTGCAGACATTGCCCAGCAGATAATGTCGCCAGGCTTTCAAAGCATGAACAACTGCGGCGAGTTCTAAGTCATGCGTTGGATAATTCGCCTCATGCTTCCGAAGTTGTCGAGAGGTATATGCAATCACTCGGCCTTCCTGCATCAGAACACCTCCCAAACCTATGCCTGAGGCATCACAGTAAACATCAAATGGTTTCTCGATATCCGGTTGTGCCAAAACCGGAGCTAAGGTTAGGAGAGTTCGCAGTTTGTGAAAAGTCGCGTCACACTCAGGAGTCCAGACAAACCTGGTGTCTTTCTGTAGCAACCGAGTCATTGGCTTGGCTATTTTGGAGAAATCCGGGATGAAGCGACGGTAATAGCCAGCCAAACCAAGAAAACTCCGGACCTCGTGAACCGAGATAGGAGCCTTCCAGTTCAGTACTTCCTGTACCTTGGTGGGGTCCACCATAATTCCTCCATCGGACAACACATGCCCAAGGAAAGGTACTTCACGAAGCCAGAATTCGCACTTACTGAACTTTGCATATAGTTGATGTTCACGCAGTCTTGTGAGGACTATACGCAGATGTTCAGCGTGATCCTCCTCATTCACAGAATATACCAAGATGTCATCAATAAATACCACCACAAACTTGTCCAATTCAGGCATAAACACCGAATTCATCAAGTACATGAAGTGTGCGGGGCATTTGTCAAGCCGAAGGACATAACAAGATACTCATAAAGACCGTATCTGGTAGAAAAGGCTGTCTTTGGAACATCTTCCGGGCGGATTTTAATTTGATGGTAGCCAGATCTTAGATCGATCTTGGAGAAAACTTTAGCTTTAGACAACTGATCGAACAAGATGTCGATTCGCGGTAGAGGGTACTTATTTTTGACAGTGACTGCATTGAGAGGTCTATAATCCACGCACATTCGCAAGGTTGATCCTTCTTCTTTACAAAGATAGCAGGACATCCCCACGGCGATGAGCTAGGACGAATCAACCCTTTCTTCAAAAGTTCATTCAATTGCACCTTAAGTTCAGCTAGTTCATTTGGAGGCATCCTATAGGGTCTCCTAGAGATGGGAGCCGTGCCAGGCAACAACTCAATTTTAAACTCCACATCCCGATCCGGAGGGAGTCCCGGCAAATCATCGGGAAAAACGTCCGGAAATTCATTTACTATGGAAATTTCAGCCAATGCCTTTGCTTGCACAGCATGAATTTCCCCCGACAATTCAACCCTTTCTGGGAAGTTGTACTAGAAAACCCTTTGATCTGTAGGATCTCTAAGCATAACTACCCGAGCGGATGTGTCAATGAGTACCCCATTCTGACTCATCCAATTCATGCCCAAGATAACATCTATGTCTAAACCAGGTAAAACCAATAGGGCAAGCGAGTACTTCGCCCTTCTATCTCAAGCTCAAGTTCCCCACTACTTTATTTGTGGAAATATTCCCACTGCTGCGCTATACAATAACCCCCACTTCAACAGTATGCAACTTTGTGTGCAAATTTGGATGCAAACTTAGGACTGATAAAGGAATGCGAAGCACCTGAATCAAAAAGCACCACTGCGGGGTGTTGGTCAACTAGAAACCTTACCAGCGGTGACCACCTCACCAGATGGAATCTCCTCAATGCTGTTATAATGGGCGTGTCCCTGACGACTACCTTGGTTGACATTTTTCTTAGGGTACGGACAGTTCCGGCCCAATGACCTGGCTTGTTGCAATTCCAGCAAGGTATATTGCTAGGAGGAACACTAGAGCTGCTCTGTCCAGAAGTCCCTTTGGCAGAGCGACGGTATAAGCCTTACGGACCCCGTTTTTGCAGTAGCTTCTTCTGCGGCGGACGGAACTTTGTATTTGAGCAGGTGGCGAGGGAAGACCTCGGTGCCGCTGAGGCCCTTGACTGAGAAGCACTTGCCTCAAGGGCCCTTTTACGGCTCTTAGAGGCCAGAATAAATAGTATTGTGTTCTCCTGGTCAAAGCATCGCTGATGAAATCATTGAAAGTAGTACATTTGCTAGTGCCCATAGTTTTCATCAGTTTTGGCCGAGCCCCTTTTGAAGCTAGCAATCTTTTTGGCATCGGTATCCACAAACTCTGTGGCATACCTTGCCAGGTTGTTGAAGGACTGCAAGTATTCAGTCAGGCTTTTGTTTCCTTGCGACAGCCTCATAAAACTCTGTGTGCTTGATTGCCATAAGACCGGGAGGATATAATTTCCCCGGAATGCCGCCCTTAAACTGATCCCAAGCAATCGGAACATTGGCAGGCAGTGTGGAACGATAGTGGCTCCACCAAATGCCCGCCGGACCATGCAACTGATGGAAGCATACTCAGTTTTCAGCTCATCAAATAGGCGTAGCAGACGAAACTTTTGTTCAATGTATTCAACCACTTGTCAGCCTGCAGTGGTTCTTCCGCTTCCTTGAAGAGCGGGGCTTTGTATCCAGAAAGTCCTTGAAATCGCTGTACTATTTGGCTCTGCCCTGGCGGCCATGACGAGCCTCTCGATTAGCCAGTTGGCGCATGCGTCAGCCACATACGGCCCCTCAACCACTGATTGCATCAACTCGGCCGGAGTAGGTGGTGGCGGAGGGCGGCTGTTCCTCCTCCTCATTTCCACGACCCCGGCGTAGATTGTACGACATCTGCAAAATGCATAGCCAATGAGCACTGACGATGTGGGAATTTGTAGATGAATCATTGCGAGAAATGTCAATCTGACTTATGAAAGATTCTCATAATAATTAAGGCACAATAATTCATCACAACCGCACAATCCATTCAGCGCATCATTTGACGAGATCATACTTGGTAATCCAACAAGATGCTCTTTGTTAAGGCCACTCACAGGGAGCACAACGGTTACCGGACCGTTTACGTTGCTATCTACGTGAATTTTTGACCTTTTGCACCGGGTACTTGGATTCGATCTCAAAAAATTTAGTTGACTGTGGTATACTACTTCAAACTGACCACAAAGAGACTTCTCAATGAAGAGTTCCATGGTGGATCATGACTAGCCACCTCAGATACCTGCGCGTGCCAAGCAGCACAGCCTTATGTCGCGCGCCATAGGAGCCCTCGGTTTCGTCGCGGCACCGAAGGTGCTAATCGTGACACATCATCGAACGCAACATAATAAGACATCATTTGTGATGTGAAATTAACAGTTCAAACTACATTCAGGAAACATACGTTCAACTTTACATCCCAAAGTCAAGTTATTACAAGCCTCACTCCTTCACAGGAGGGCACAAAAGACGATCCTAACATTATAGGCACGTGATGATTACGCTAAGCATCATCCTCCGAGTCAGTGTCAAGGATCTCCCCGCCGTCCTCATCACTGACAGGCTCTAACTCCTCGTCTTCTTCTTCTTCTGGCTCTTCCTCTAGTGCTTCTGCAGGTGGGGCATCCTGTGGTCCATCAACCTCCACTTCATCATCATCCTCAGCCATGAAGATTCCTGATCCATATCTTCATCTACAGTTGTTTCTAGGTAGCAGAGGATTAAGCTGGGTTATTCAGGCGGTGCACTTCTTCATGAAGGTTGTCATTGTATTCTTCAGCATTTTCTAACTGTTGCTCGAGCTCAAACTGGCAGCTCTCAAAACGTTCTCTTCGTGCCAGGCTTCATCCCTCTGTTCCATCACACGGACCAACATGCGTTGACAGTTGCGGGCTACTGTCAACCTCTGGACTGCAAGGTTCCTGAGGCACGATCCCGGCAATCACTTGCTCCAGTTGCTGACGCGCTGCATCTAGGCAAGCAGTCACTTCACCACTCTGCCTCAGCCTTTCCACCTCAGTAGGCTCAGGCGGGCTCACGTGGAGCGAGCTGCGGTGTCGCGGTGCCCTGCCTCCAGTGGACTTACGACGCGGTCCTCTTGGTACTGCCATCTGTAGCAACAGATAAGATACGACTTAAAGTGAGGATCATTTAGGGGATACGAAATTTACTTTAGTCGGGAGTACAGAAATTTTAGGAGGGAGTAAATGATTGTATGATATAATTAAACATGATGCATGCACGTTCGTACGCCCTCTCACCTTAGTAGAAACCTAAAGTCTAACGCTAGGCGTGGCATACATACTTCTCTCATATAAGCGAAACTATCGGTCTACTCGTTACGCTGTTAGTGTACCTGCAGAAAACCTCATTTCAGCCCAACAGTTCCCAATATAAAGCACACAAGAAAGCAGTAATTTAA
>JAIWYO010001064.1:0-41682 GCA_020631735.1 Saccharum officinarum | reverse complement strand
GAACAGTAATTCACTGTTATGAACAATGAACAATGTGCTGCAGTCAAGCTTGTTACCGCTTACTCATGAAGAACAGTAATTCACTGTTATGAAGCAATGAACAATGTTCTGCTTCTGCAGTCAAGCTTGCTGCTGCTTATTCATGCATGAATTGGTCTTGTTGATGATGCTACCCCCACTCCCAACCTTTTCAATTGTTCTTGTGAAATAGTGTTACTTTCAATATCTATTCCAAATTTGGAATGAAACTGTAGACAGTTTTCCATTTGATTTTCTTTCTTTAAAATCTCAAAATGAGATAGGAAGAGAGGAAAACAAATTAGCTAATTAATGGCTGCTGTTTGCTTTTTGTGCTGTATCAGGTATCAGGAACAGCACTGGTGCTAGATGAGATCATCAATCATGTTCAGTCTCTCCAAAGGCAAGTTGAGGTAACTGTTGATATCCCTTGTACAGCCTGAAAAGCTGAAAAGCCCTTTTCGTTTAGCCAACATAGCACGCATTATCTTTCTTCTAATCTCAATACTGTTATGCCATTGTGGTTGGTCCAGTACTTGTCAATGAGGCTCGCAGCTGTAAACCAAGGGTCGATTTTGGTGGGCTAGACAGCTTTCTGACCACGGAGGTACTTATGCTGCCTTCCTTTTTGTCAGCTTTCTACAAGTTGGACCTCATTTATTTACAGATTCATTTCTAAGAAAAGCTTTTCTCCTGGAGCACAAAGCCTGATTAATGAAAACCATATTGACTTATTTTTAAAAAGTTTTCTATCTGCATAGCTTGGTTTCTGCAGAACCTCTGTTAAAACTAGCAGGATACGTCATGCATACTCAAATATGCTGCTGTTATTTCGGGATCTAGCCAAGTTGGGTGCGTTCTTTCTGGTTCTAGCCTACTCCCTCCGTTCCAAAAATAATGTAAATCTCGTTTCTCGACAAGTCAAAAAATCTTAAAGTTTGACTAGATTTATAGGAAAAAATATATCAACATTTAAATTTTCAAATATATTTATTATGAAAATATATTCCATGCGTAGTTAATGTTACTGATTATACATCATAAATATTAGTTCATTTTTATATATATTTGGTCAAATGTGATATTATTTGACTCCTCAGGGAATGAGAGTTATATTCCTTTTGGGACGGAGGGAGTAGTTGGAAGCTGGAACAGCTAGTATGAACTGAACCCAGCTGTCGTAAGCAGCCAAACCACTGTAACATGTATGTGTGCAGGTAGAAAGTTAGTTATACAGGGAAGAAATGGCAAAATGTGTCATTTTCTGATTAATGAGGTTTCCATTTCCCAGAGCTTTGAGTTCTGCCAATGGGAAGTTTGATGAAAGTCTACCTTGCAGCCTATTGGTTTACCATTACTACTCCGGGGTCCCAACTTTAGATTCTCCTTTAGAGAGAAAAAGAACTCTCTGCTAGTAATTAGACAGCTGAACCAAGGTCGATTGCAGATGCCCTGAAGTTATTTCACATTGAAGGATATAGTTTGAACTAACCATATCAATAATGATCAAAGGCTTGCTCTTGTAGATAAATGCATCATTAGAGTATCATGGTTGGCCCACATATTGCTTTCAAGAACGTCTTGACAATGGGCCTGTTCGTTGTGGATGTTTAACAGCCACAGCTGCTGTTGCTGTTGCGTATGCACACTTGCTGAAGTTTAAAGAGTATCAAATATGCACACTTACTTTCAGAGGTAGCAAATTCTTTGGAAGAAAATCAGATACCCACCTTGGCTCGAATCAGTCCTGTATGCAGTTTAAAGTGTGTTACTTTGCTGATGGAAAACTCAGTGCTTGTTCTTTTTTAATCTTCAAGCTGCTAATTGTATGTTTATACTACTACTTTTACAGTGTGGAAGGATAGCAGGCTTCAACTGCAAGAACGGAATCGACTTGGAGCAGGTAACCTGGCCAGAAATGGGTGTTCATGGAGCAAGGCAGCTGATGCAACTTCAACAGCAGTTCTGGCATGGTGATTTAGCACATCCACACCAAGTGGCTTCACAGTGGGAAAAGCGGGGGGACGACCATCCTCCCGTCTTTAGCAACTCCAATCCCTCTCTCTTCGGCTATGATCTAACAAGCTCTGGTAAATCTTTCACGCAGTTCTATATCTTCCTGACTGAATTTAGTTGTTTGTAGCTTACTTCACATATCTCAGCCTGGCTTGGCCCACGAATTTTGTCTCTTACTTTGTCCTGCCAGCACTCCCTTGAGAAGAAATATGTGTTGTTACCCAAAACTTGAGGTGAATAGTTTCTACAAGCTAGGGGAAATTTCTGAAGTATACCAAGCTATTTACAGTCCTGACCAAATCTTGAATATGCTAGCATTGCTGTTACATTGGCCCAGATAGCAAATAGTGTTTGTATTATTGAAGAAACACAGTTGGAGCAAAAAACATACAAAAGCATGTGGTGCTACAGTGACCAGGTGTTTTGCATTAGCTAATAAACTTGATAGCTAGCCACAGATCTCAGCTAGAATCTCCTCTGTTTGCTTATGGAAGATGTCTAATTTGAATTGCTGCACCCTTCTTGGGAGGAAAACTATTCTGTCCACTGCTTCAGAACTATTTAGCATTAGCTATTTTTCATACTAGCAAAAACCATGAGCCCAGGACTTTGCTAGAAAGGTTACCAGATTAGAGTGCCATTCCTGGATCTTGGCGCCTTTTATTTTGTTTGTTCAATCATTATTGTCATCATCGCCATTCTTTGGGGGTGGTAAAGCTAAGGGGCCATGGGTGTGTTGGTCTGGTGGATCTGTTCTCTCTGGCACAGGCGGACCCAACCGGTTGGTGCTGATGGCCCGAACCCAATAAATGCATGTCCAGAACCAGAAACCATATCGCTCCCGTCTTTCTGTTTGGGCTTGGCTGCATAAGGCCTGTAGATGCAGATCTGGTCCCTTGGGCCCTTCTGACCACTCGTACAACTGTGAACGGGCCCACCGTTTCTGTAAGTTGTCCACTACTTGTCTCGGTCTCTCTTGTCCAATCTTGCGTGTTGGAGCTAGCCAGCTGGAAACTACTTCAGACTGAATGCCACTATCTGCAGACGGGGGTTATGGTTTTTTTTGTGTTATAATTATGCTAAGCAAATGCATGAAGTGAGCTATTACTTTCATGGCCGTGTTTAGTTGGCCCGATTTTGGAGGTCCAAAATCTGCACAGTAAAAGATTCCTCACTGTAGCATTTCGTTTGTATTTGTGATTTTTTGTCCAAACATTGACTAATTAGGCTCAAAAGATTCGTATCGCAAAGTTCAACTAAACTGTACAATTAGTTTTTGATTTCATCTACATTTAGTACTCCATACATGTGCCGGCATTTTGATGTGATGGAGAATCTTCTTTTTGTATAGTGAAATTTAGAGGAAAATTTGGCATTTAAACAAGGCCCATGCTGCCATTTCCACAATGATACACCACGACAAGATCTGCCATTCTACTGCCCTTGTAATAACTAAGGATGTAGGCTAGCACTGGATAAGTTGATAGCTATTATAGAGGAGATGGTTGGAGTGTTCAGGCCTGACCAGCCTAATTAAGCGTTTCCATAACTTGTAAAGATGTATCAATAATTGTAGATCCTAATCCTATCATGCAAGCCAAGCTAACTAGCTCCACTGATCTACACTACCTTAGGCTTAGAACACCGCCCCAGCTTTTGCTGCACCAATAAGATAAACCAAAGAAAAGGCGTAATAAGAGCTGGTGATCTGCCGTTCGGATCTGGGCAACCGATCTGTGCTACGGCCCTGGATCCAAGCAGAGTGCGTTGTGGAGACAGGAGCTATTGGAGGTACTGGCCCTAATCATGCAAAGCATTCAGGAATCATTAAACACCCTGGGGACCCCCTTCTCCTTCCTGACGAGATGAGATATCTGTACTGCATTACGGCTGGCAGAATCTGTTTTTGCCCAGAAATAATTGACAGCTTCTTGATGTACTGGTGCCTGCTCAGCGCTGAGTGGCATACAGCAAGCGCTGTCCGGCAATCCGGCCAGCATCTTTATCACGCGGCCCCCTGCGCAGCTCGCGGCAGCTCTGGAGTCTGGACATGCAGACCTCTTGTTCATGAGCTCGCGTTGAATGACATAAATTGTGTTAAACTGTTCTTTGAGCCTGTTGCAAAAAGCAAACCCAAAAAGTGCTACAGTACCTGTCACATCAAATCTTACGGCATATGCATGGAGTACTAAATATAGACGAAAGAAAAAACTAATTACACAGTTTGGTTGTAAATCACGAGACAAATCTTTTGAGCCTAATTAGTCTATGATTGGACACAAATTGCCAAATAAAACGAAAAGTGCTACAGTAGCCGAACCCAAAATTTTTCACCAACTAAACAAGCCCTTTGAATTTGTGTTCATGAGCTGTGTACAGACTGAAAGTTATTGAAATTCCGCACTGACTTTGGTCTCTGTTTTCATGGGTTCTCTGCAGGAACCCAGCAAACTCCGGCGACCAAGCTAAAGACCGAGCTTTGAGCGACGATGGTAGATAGCATGTCAGGACAGCAAGCTGAACATATGCGGTGCGGGGCAGCAGCGACAGAATTTCAGCAAGTTGATCAAGCTACAAACGAGCTGTGAATGAATGGCGGCTGTGGCCGTGGATGGTTGATGTCAAGCGCAGCAAAATCAACATTTTCAGAGAGGGAATGTACATATAGCGATAGAGATACTATTGGTGTCGAGCTGAAGACGGGGATGCATGATGGGCGAGGATACCAGCTTTCCTGCTGCTGTCGTTGTAGAGATGGGCAAGCCCTGCTGCTATCGTTGAAGAGATGGGCAAGCGATACTCTGGTTTCGTTGCTGATATTCTGGGTGTATTTCTGACTATAATGGCCCAATCTTAAGGTTATGTGAGCAGCATTTTTTTATGAACGAAAAAAAACACATGGGTTATATACCCTTCTCGATTGCATTTCAACAAGCATGGCAAAAGTTGACAATTTTCTCTGCCTGAACACGAATGTATCACAGTACGGCCCTGTTCGCTTGAGCTTATCAGCTAAATCAGTCAATTATTCAGCAGTGTTTTTCTCTCACAACAAATCAGCGAACAGTACTTTTAGCCATGGCTTATCAGCCAAGCGAACAGGACGTTGCATGCTTATTATACTCCCACCGTAACAACTAACAAGTCGTTCTGGCTTTTTTTTAAGTATAAGTAGTTCTTTAGATATGCATATTATGTCTAGATACATATCTACAAATATTAGAAAATTAGAATGACTTATAATTAAGACAGAACGATTTACAATTTGAAACAGTGAGAATACTGCAAAAGGTTTTATCGACCTTGGTTCTTGTTTATGATCTTATCACATCTGAATCTCAGGATGTAGGGGATTTCGAACACAGCACAAGATGGCTGAATGATAACAAACTGAAGTGGCGGTAAAACCACAAAGCTTTGTGTTCTCGTTGAATGCGTACTTATAAAGTTATAAGAGACGAGAAGAGGAACTCAATGAATGATCTTCCAGTAATCCCCAACAACTTCACATTTCTAGCGGTCAACTTTAGTTTGCTGTAACAAGTTCTACATTAAGCGTCCGAAAAGCTGTGTAAGCGCTCAAAAAATTCGATCCCCAGTTGAACTACTTGTGGAAGTAGAAAGCTTCTTCTGCTAAATCTGGGGGTATCCTAGTGGGCATTAACATTTGAACTTTTTTGACGTAGGTTCCTTTGTTCAGGGAGAGTTTATGTTACAGATGAATTTATGAGATAAGGAGAACAAAGTAAAATGGAACCTTTTAGTAGTCTATGGAGCGGCTCAAGAAAACAAACTGAATTTCCTTTGTGAATCAAGATTTTGCTCCAAATGTGATGAACCAATCTTAATTGCCCCCTTCCAGTCGCTCTTTGCACTCAATTTAAGGATTTATTTCTGCTCTGTGACCAGGTCACTGTGAAATGGTGTCTGGGAAATAATATGAACCTTCCTTTTAGCGTGGTTGCACCCTGAGTTAAGGGAGCAATGCAACCTAATATGCGAGGAAGTCAATATGTTTCAATTTTCTCCAGACAGAGATACTATCAACTGAAAATGGGAAAAAAAAAATGGCATATTCTCTGTAAAGTCAACATATAATGCAATAACAGTGAATGGATCTGTATTTCTCATCCAAACATATCTGGAGAAGGCCCCCCAGAATCCAGATTTTCTTATGGCTTGTAGAGAATAATGCTATTCTAACAAAGGATAATCTAGTTAAAACAGGTTGTGTTGGTGATCCCAAATGTACCATTAGTGATAATGATGAATCCACTTCTCATTCGTTCTTTGAATATTCAGTTGCCAAGGTTATTTGGGGAATAGTTGCTACTTGCTTTGGAGCAAAAAATGTTCCAAGAAGCTTGAATCAAGTTTGGAAGTGGGTTAGAGTTTAGATTCCTAATGGAACTAATGTTCACTCTCTTGGCCTTGCTGCCACTTGCTGGGCTATTTGGAAAACTAGGAACAAAGTTTTCTTTGAAGATAAATTTGTGCAAAGCCCAGTTGAAATCATGTGCTATGCTTGTGCGCTCATGCAATTTGGTCTTGACTATACGTGGAGGGCATGCAGGAGCTGATTTCGGATGGGGTTTGCATTATGTTGCTGGCAGCGTGAACCAGCAAGATCAGGAAGCCAGGTAGTTGTGGAGATGGAATCACTAGGACAAGCAAAGATCCCCAGGATGGGGAAGCCTAAAGTTGACTGATCATTGATGGATCGAGAGGCAGCTGTTGTGGAACTTGAAAGGCTCTGTAGTACCTCATGAGACAGAACTTGAAAGGCTCTGTAGTACCTCATGAGACAGGGGTTCCCAAAAACTCTAAATGCCTGTGTTTCCTTTATCTTGGTAATGGAAATGGGGTGATCTTGTGTCAAAAGAAGAAACACTCTGTAAACAACTGAATATACTGATGTAAATTGCAAACAGCTGAAAAATTAACATAATAAGTATAACAGTACAAGGCCAGAGGTTTTGCTGTTGATGTAAGCTGTTATTCAGATGTCTCCTTCCTATTAAGAAAAAGAACTGCTTTCCAATGGTAGGTTAAAGGTGGTTCGCTACAAAATGGTCAACTTTATGAATCCACTTATCCACAAAAAGGCAATAGCTGACAGTGCATTCTATCTTCAACATATTGACAGTAGCTACTGCCTACCATCAACCTTAATCACAGGATGGCCATTTCCCCAACTTGAGCAGCGACATGCAATTTGTCGTAGACATCGCTACAATATCTTGGGGTGACCGAGGACATGCATTACGACAAGATAGTTTATTTATACACTCCGCTGAAGGTTTCCTTCTACTTCATGTACTGCTACATTTCTGATTCAAAACCAATGTTCCAAAACCCTTCCGGTGTCAGAGGTGGTGCGTACCTGTACCGATGCCTTGATACACCATCGTGGTGCTCACATCGTAAGCTTGTAGAGCCAGCACCATCGCCATTTGCATGGCCACCAGGAAGAACAGCATCATAAAACTTCTTGCACTGCTTGCACTCGACACCTTTTAGGTTCTCCCGATCAGCTTTCTTTCTCACTGATTCTCTATATTTGAAATCTTTCTTTGGTGGCTGTACTGATATTGTGTTTTGCTGCTTGGGAACTGGAATATTGGGGATGTTACGGAGGGCTTGAGTTGCAATATTCATATCTTGGGTTTCATCATCTGAATTGTTGAATTCCATGTCTTGAGGAGGAGAGGCGGCAAGAGCCTGTGCTTCTTCTGGAGTTGTAGGGTTCCTGATGGTATTCTTGACAGCTTCCAGTGGTGTATCAAGGAAATCATCATGTGGATCAGCAACACCTGGTTCTTTGCGTGCACGGGTCTCCCTCCAATTTAGACTTGGGCCAGCGACGCTGGTTGAAGCATGTAGTTTTGAATTGTTGGCAGCATGATTTGGCAATGGATTAGGTGGGCGAGATGGCAGGGCATGGTGTGAGCTTCTGAATGGACCCCTGACTGAACTAGCATGTTGCGCAACTTGGGCTTTGGCACCTGGAGCAGAGTCATTCTTCAGGTCCCTTGTGTTGGAAAGGACCTGGATGCGCTCCTTGTTTGTGTGCTCCAAATCTGAAAACCAAGCAGGTAAGAAAATGTAAAGGCATTGGTCCAATCAGTAATTCTGAGCATATTTAGGGGACAAGAGTGTCCAACATTGGCATCAATCAGAGCCAATTAACAACGATTTACTTAGGATTTTCATTTGAAGCCATTGGTCAGAGTATCAGGCATAATTTACATGGGACAAAAATACAAATCCCCACAATTATTCCAGGTAGAGTAAATCACGAAGAAAGATTGATGATTCAGAAAAAACTGAAGTAGCTCAAAGAAATCGATTGATTGACAAATTCAGATAGCTGTACCTTTGAGCTTCCTCTTACTTGGAGGACTTTCAGTATTTCTTCTTTCTACAGGAATGTCCCCAGGAGGCTTGGAGCCTTCATGCTGGTCGATCTTCCCAAGAAGAAAGGTGTACTGAGACTTTAAATGCTTGTAGTTTGTCTTCAGCTGAGTGTAATCCTCAATCAAGTCCCTCCGCTTGCTCTGCTCCAGAAGCAGATCCTTATCCTTCAGGTCAACCTGCTGCAGCAGCCGCTGATGTGCCTCTCTCTCCCTGATCACTTCAGTGGCCTTCTCCTCAATCTCCCTCTGGAGCTGACGTACCACCTCACCTTTCCTCATCTCATCCTCCAACCTCCCCAGAAGCTGTTTCTTCTCAGCCTCATGCCTCGCAGCCAATTGCTCAACCTGCTGCTGCAGCCGCTGATGTGCCTCTCTCTCCCTGACCATCTCATCAGCCTTCTCCTCAATCTCCTTCTGGAGCTGACGTACCCCCTCACCTTTCCTCATCTCATCCTCCAACCTCCCCAGAAGCTGTTTCTTCTCAGCCTCATGCCTCGCAGCCAATTTCTCCGAATCCACAAGCTTCCCCTTCATCTCCTCAAGAGAGGTGCCCAGTTGCAGCAACCTCTCCTCCGCTAGCATCTTACCACGGCTGACCTCCTCCAGCTGGTTCACCAGGCCAGCCTCCGTCTTCCTCCACTCAGCCTCACTGGCCTTCATTGCGTCGGCGAGACGCGCCTGGACGAGCTTCGACTTGGCCTGGATGTGCGGGAAGAGCTGGCTGCAGAAGATAAACTCCATCTGGGAGACCTGGTCCTTCACTTCCTGGATGGTGGCCACGAGAATGGTACTCAGCCCGGAGATGTACTTGAGATCATCCGCCGCGTCGACGCCGGCGCCACCGCAATCGACGGCCAGCACCTTCCCCTCCATCTATATACACCAAAGAACAGAATCGCAAACTCAGATTCGTTCGCTTGGCTAAACCCTAGAACTTAAAATCGCCCAATCCGACCGGATGCAGCACGTGAAATGCCGGTTCGACAAGGAGATTAGGGGGAGGGGCTCACCTCGGGGACCCGATTTTACAGCAGGATGATCCTAGCAGTAGCCTTCCTCGCCGCCGGCCGCCGGCCGCCGGCCGCCGCCCGCGCTCGCCTCAGTGCCTCACTCCAAAATGTGGAAAAGATTTACAAATGTTTCCCTCGCTGCTACTGCCCGCTTTAGCCGGTGCGGGTAATTTACAATTAGGACCCTGCTTTCAATCTATATTCGCCCTATACTTTGTGATATTTCCAAAATAGCACCTGTACTTAATGCGATCAGAACCGTCCATTGATGATCTGGCGGAGAATCAGCGTTTTTAGGCTCAAAAGTGGGGCCCGTGAGCAGGGGCAGGGCGCCAAACCTCTCGTCTCGACAACGGCAGGGGCGGCGGCGCGCGCGCGAAGTGGTCAGTGAAATGCCCGCGCGTGGGCTCTCGGATACGACGCCACGCTTCCCATGCTCACCGCGCGCGGCCTCCGTCGGCTTGCGGCGGCGGTCTGCCTCTCACGCCGCTCCGCGTCGGCTGTGGCGGCGCTCCCCGGTGCCGGCGCCGCGCGGTTCCACGACTACGACGCCGCCATCACGGAGTGTGTCGAGAGGCGGGCGCTCCGCGAGGGGCGGCAGGTGCACGCGCGCATGGTGGCCGCGGGGTACCGCCCGGCGCTGTACTTGGCGGCGCGGCTGGTGATCATGTACGCCAGGTGCGGCGCGCTGGAGGACGCGCGGAACGTGCTCGATGGGATGCCCGAGCGGAACGTGGTCTCGTGGACGGCAATGATCTCCGGGTATTCTCAGAACGAACGGCCTGAAGAGGCCTGGGAGCTGTTCATCATGATGCTCAGAGCTGGTAGATCACTTAAATCATTTTGTCTTCTATTGCCGCACGAACCAAACAGGCTCTTGTCATCTGGCTAACAAACTGACCAAGTATGATAGATGTGGCCTTGCACCATAGAGGTCTCAGTTTCCAATGCAACTGGTCTAATACTCTAATGGGAAAGTACGACGAATAAAAATATCTGATCTGCTTGGCATGATAATTCATATCTGGTATCCAAACAAACTTTGATTTCCACGATGTCTCTACTGGGTGCATGACCTGCTTGGTCAGAGTCTAAAGTTATTCTCTATGAAAATTTGTTGGTTATATACTTCTTCTGTTGATGCATTGTTGTTTTCCCCATAGGCATGCATGTCGCACCACTATCTTTGAACTAAATTATATAGCTTGGCCATCATAATTGTATCTAACAATATGTTAAGCCTGTCCTAGTAATCTGTTAGGTCTGTTCTTTTTCTTCTGCAACATGATATCCATTGGCCATCAAGTTTGCAAGTTTGTTCATTGGTATATAGTATATGCACCAAAACTTTGAGATCCTTCCAGGATGGTATATGCAATGCTATTTTTCTAGCTTAAGTCATATATGTAATCAATTTAATTCTAACTGGCAGGATGTGAGCCTAACGAATTCACTTTGGCATCCGTCCTTACCTCCTGTACTGGCTCTCAAGGCATACACCAGGTCAAGCAAGTCCATGCTTTTGCCGTCAAGACAAATTTTGAGTTACACATGTTTGTAGGGAGTTCCCTTCTTGACATGTATGCCAAGTCAGAGAATATCCAAGAAGCTCGTAGGGTGTTTGATTTGCTTCCTGCAAGGGATGTTGTTTCCTATACCGCCATTTTATCTGGCTACACCCAACTGGGCCTTGATGAGGAAGCCCTGGACTTGTTCAGGCAGCGGTACAATGAGGGGATGCAATGCAATCAAGTTACGTTCACAGCCCTTCTCAATGCATTGTCTGGGCTTTCTTCCGTGGATTATGGCAAGCAGGTTCATGGACTAATCCTTCGTAGAGAGTTGCCATTTTTCATGGCTTTGCAGAATTCTTTGATTGATATGTACTCTAAATGTGGCAAGCTGTTATACTCACGAAGGGTATTTGACACTATGCCTGAGAGATCAGTGGTTAGCTGGAATGCTATGCTTATGGGATATGGAAGGCATGGCTTAGCACATGAAGTTGTTCAGCTCTTCAGATCTATGCGTGACGAACTGAAGCCTGACAGTGTTACTCTGTTGGCTGTTTTGTCTGGCTATAGTCATGGTGGTCTGGTTGATGAGGGCCTTGATATGTTTGATCATATAGTTAAAGAGCAGAGCACGCTCCTCAATATTGAACATTATGGATGTGTTATTGATCTTCTTGGACGTTCTGGACAACTTCAGAAGGCACTGAATTTGATAGGAAAGATGCCATTTCAACCAACTCGAGCAATTTGGGGTTCATTGCTTGGTGCTTGTAGAGTTCATACTAATGTTCATGTCGGCGAGTTTGTTGCTCAGAAGCTTCTTGATATTGAACCGGAAAATGCTGGCAACTATGTGATCCTTTCTAACATTTATGCTGCTGCTGGGATGTGGAAAGATGTTTTCAGAGTGTGGAAAGATGTTTTCAGAGTGAGGAAGTTAATGTTAAAGAAGACTGTGATAAAGGAACCAGGGCGGAGCTGGATGATTCTTGACAAGGTTATTCATACCTTCCACTCCAGTGAGCGTTTCCACCCCAGGAAGGAAGATATAAATGCTAAGATTAAGGAGATATATGTTGCTATTAAAGCAGCTGGCTTTGTTCCTGACCTGAGCTGTGTACTTCATGATGTTGATGATGAACAGAAAGAACGTATGCTTCTTGGCCACAGTGAGAAGCTGGCCATAACTTTTGGACTGATGAGTACTCCTTCAGGCTTGACCATCCAGGTTATGAAGAATCTTCGCATCTGCGTTGACTGCCACAATTTTGCAAAGTTTATATCGAAAGTTTATGGAAGAGAGATATCCCTCAGAGACAAAAATCGCTTCCATCTAATTACAGAAGGAGCTTGCACCTGTGGAGATTACTGGTGAAAGATAGAATAGATAGGTTGCTTTGCTGATAGGGGGAAGGTGTCCTTGTGTTGTGATTGTAGTGCAGATAATGATATGCGATGGTCCACTGAACACACTGAGATGAAATGATGGAAATGTGTCATGTGCTCTACATTCTGATTCCAGAGCACTACAGTACTTCAGAAAATGTAAATTTTGCAAAGAATGTAATTCTACTTAGCTCTGTTGTATGTTCAGTCTACTTTAATAATCTCAGTATGTTTATACTTCAAAAGATACCTTACCTAATTTATTCTAATACTAACTTCACAGTTTATGCTTGCAGACTCCGATCCCAGGGCTATATGAAAGGTTTACACATGCAGCACATAGTGTAAGCCATGCTCTAATTAGTCACTTGCCTTGTAGGCAGTCTATCCATAGCAAACACGGAACAAAGCTTCTTCTACTACGAAGCAGTTCAAACATCTACATCCATCCAACACTCAACATTTCTAAAGAGGTGGTTTTCAGAGCATATGTCTTCAGTTGCATCTCGCTGTAGTTAACTTTTGTATTATTTGTTTGCAAATGACATAAAAGTTTAGTATTTTATGTTATATATAAAAATTTCTTCTGGAACAGCCTGTGCTTCAATTTCAAAGGCTAAATCTCATAGCTCATATTTCTATCTTGTGCTTTTCAGAATGGAGATGTTTAAATGTTTGGCAAGACTTGGTAATCGGAAACTATTTTTGTTACAGGCACCACCGTGCACTCCTTGTAACCTTGTAAACTGATGCTCTTCTATGGAATGCTGCATCAATTGGCACAGTGAAGTGGCAACTGAATTTTAAACTGCTGTTGTTGCTGTACAGTGGCAATTCGGTTATTTTCACTCATCCTATTCTTATCCTGTCATTTCTCTTCGTGTTTGTGAGGTAATTTTGAACTATCAGATGCAGTTCACTGTAATTTCCATAGTGATCTTTAGTTGTTTCAGAATATCTTCAGGTGCATTTCACCATTTATTAGCTTAGTTCCCCCCAAATCATTATCACCTTGTGCACTGAGGTAAATAAGGGTAATTGATGATTTGATGCCACTCAGGTCACGTAAAACCCACCATGAGCTACAACTGTGGCTGTTAGACATTTAGCTATCATTGGCCCCTATGGTTTGTCTTGCCATTGTTGGCTTTCTACTTAACTCCCAGGTGAGCAGCTCCTGCTCACCTTCCCTCCTCTCCTCTCTTGCACCAAGGTAGAAGAAGAGCTGAGCTCTTTGCACACACAAACACAGGCAACAGCAGTGGCCGAATGCTTGAGTATCTGAATGTGAGGCAAAAGACTGCCTTTGATAGATTGCATAGCATAGGTATATATATACAAGCCTCATACCAACTATGGTACTTGAGGTATGGCTGAGTACAGCCCCAACTACTGAGGTATGGCTAAGTACAGCCCCTAACTACTCCTAGTACAGATGAAGTAAGCCATGGGCATGGTTGTCTACTTCTACTCCTAGAAGGCCTAATGCCATGCTGCTGCAGTACCAAGGGTGGGCAGCAAAGCTGACCACTACAACTGCTCCTTGACTGCAATCAGGGCAGAGGGAGAGTGGAAGATCAGCAGATTACTTCTAACAAATCTTCCCCTAATCCTGCTGTCCTCACTCGACCACCACCATGCCGATCAACCCCCTCAGCTCCTGGAACCGAAGCCGGCCGAGTGGCTTGGTGAGGATGTCAGCGAGCTGCCGGCCGGAATCGACGAACTCGATGACCAATTGTCCTCCATCGACGCAGTCACGGATAAAGTGGAACTTCACGTCGATGTGCTTGCTTCTGTCGTGGAGGACAGGATTCTTTGCCAGCGCGATCGCTGGCTGGTTGTCCACCTTCAGCGCCGGCGGGCGAGCCTCAACTCCGGTGAGCTCACCCAGCAGCCGGCGTAGCCAAACCACCTGGCAAGCCGCCGTGGCCGCTGCGACGTACTCTGCCTCGCAGGTCGACAGCGCCACCATCTTCTGCTTCAGAGACTGCCACGCGATTGGCGACGCACCGAGGAAGACGAGCACACCGGAAGTGCTCCGCCGCCCGTCCACGTCTCCAGCCATGTCCGCATCGCTGTACGCCGTGATCCCCGGCTCGCCATCCCTGGCCTTGGGCGGAGCCTCGCTGAACGCCGTCAGCTGGAGGCCGCCGTGCTTGGGGAAAACGATCCCCATCTCCATCGTGCCCTGGACGTAGCGGAGCAGGCGCTTGACCGCCGTCCAGTGGTCTTCTCTCGGGTCCTCCATGAACCGGCTCACGTACCCGACCGCGAACGCGATGTCCGGCCGCGTGTGCGTGAGCCAGCGCAGCCCGCCGACGATGCTCCGGTAGAGCGTAGCATCCACCTTCGGCGCCGTGCTCGCCCGCGAGAGCTTGATCCGCTCCTCCATGGGTGTGGCCACAGCCTTGCAGCCCGCCATGCCCGCCCGCTCCAACAGCTTCAGCGCGTAGGCGCGCTGCCCGAGCTTTACCGCATCTGTGCTCTGCTTCACCTCGATGCCGAGGTAGTACGACAGAGCTCCCAGGTCGCTCATGCGGAACTTGGCGCCCATCTGCTCCTTGAACCGTGCAATGTCCTGCGCGCGCGCCCCGGTGACGATGAGATCATCGACGTACACCCCGACTATGAGTTCCTCCTTCCCCGTCGTCGGGTGTACAACGCATGCTCAGTGGCGCAGCGTGCGAACCCGAGCTCCGCCATGGTGGCGTCGAGCTTGGCGTTCCACGCCCTCGGCGCTTGCCGCAGCCCGTACAGGGCCTTCCTGAGGCGCAGCACCTTATGCTCAGCGCCCTTCACCACGAACCCCGGCGCCTGCTTGACGTAGACCACTTCCGCCAAATCGCCATTGAGAAAGGCAGACTTGACGTCGAGGTGGTGGACTTGCCAGTCCTTGGCTGCTGCGAGCGCGAGGAGGAGCCGCACCGACTCCATCCGCGCCACCGGCGCGAACACCTCCTCGAAATCAATCCCCTCGCGCTGCACGAAGCCGCGCGCCACCAGGCGCGCCTTGTGCTTGACGACGGCGCCGCGCTCATCCTTCTTGACCTTATAGACCCACTTGAGTCCGATCGGCCGGCAGCCCGACGGCGGATCGACCAAGTCCCAGGTCTTGTTGGCCTCGATCGCCTTCATCTCCTCGATCATGGCCCGTCGCCACTCCGCATCGCGCTCCGCAACCGCGAACGTGGCCGGCTCCTCCGCACTCATGAGCAGCAGCGCTTGATCGTCGTCGAGCAGACGCTCAGCCAGCCCTGGCACCGGCGCACTGCCGATGACATTGTCGACGCGCCGGAACCGGACCTCCTCCCCTTCGTGGAACGCGTCCACGAACTGGTCGAGATTGGACAGTGGAGTGGCGTACTCCACCATCGATGCTCCCGGCGTCCTCTGTTCCTGCAACACAGCAGGGAAGTCCGCCATTGGCCCCGGCGGGCTATGGTGCCCTGCTCCTGGCGGGCTAGGTGGTTCCACCACCTCCGCCGCCGCGGGCTCCGCTACTTCCCCGGCCGCCGGCTCCTTTGCTTCCGCTTCCCCAGTCATAGGAGCCTGCTCCGCCTCGCCGTGGCCGTGCACCACCAGCCGCTCCACGACGAATGTGTCTCCCAGCCCGCCGCCCTGCTCCGCCCCCAACTCCTCGGCATTCCAGTCCCATGCCGCCGCCTCGTCAAAGACGACGTCCCTGGATACCAGCACCTTGCCCCTTGCCGGATCGTACAGCCGGTAGGCTTTGGATCCTTCCTCGTAGCCGAGGAGCACCGCCTTCGTGCTCCTGTCCTCAAGCTTGCCGAGGCCGGGCTTGGTTGTCTTGACATGGCCGACGCACCCGAACGTGCGCATGAACGCTACGCTCGGCTTGCGCCCGTGCCAAGCCTCGAACGGAGTTTGCCCCGTCAGGGCCTTTGTGGGCGCGCGGTTTAGGATGAAGACCGCTGTGCTCACTGCTTCGCCCCAGAACTCCGCCGGCATCTCTTTCGCCTTCATCATCGAGCGCGCCATGCCGACGATAGTTTGATTCCGGCGCTCCACCACACCGTTCTGCTGCGGTGAGTAGGGCGCCGTGAGGTGGCGGCCAACCCCCTCATCCGCACAGTAGGTGGCGAACTCCACCGCCGTGAATTCGCCGCCGCGGTCCGTCCGAAGCACCCGCAGCTTCTTCCCGGACTCCACCTCCGTGCGTGCTTTGAAGCGCTTGATGGCGTCCGCCGCGTCGCTCTTGCTCGACAGGAGCTGCAGCCACATGTAGCGACTGCAGTCGTCCACGAGCAGGAGGAAGTACCTCCGGCCGCCGTGCGTCGCCGGCGTGATTGGCCCGCAAAGGTCCCCATGGACCAGCTCGAGCGGATCAGCCGCGCGATACCTTGCCGCCTTGGGGAACGGCAGTCGCCTCTGCTTCCCCGCCAGGCAGCTGTCGCAGAGCTCGCCGGCGTGCTTGATCTGCGGCAGCCCGGTCACCATCTTCCCCAGCCGCCCGAGCGCGTCGAAGCTCAGGTGGCCGAATCGACCATGCCATAACCACGGCTCCTCCGAGCACGACGCCGCGAGGCACACCGGCTGCTCTACCTTCAAATCCAGTAGGTAAAGGCGGTTACGGGAGCGTGTTACCTTGGCGAGAAGACGCCGCTCCCTGTCTCTGATCCGTAGCACGCCGTCGCGGATCAGCACCTCCGATCCGCGCTCATCCAGCTGCCCCAAGCTCACGATGCTTGAGCGCAGCTGCGGGATGTAATACACATCCGTCAAAGCGCGGTGCTCGCCGTTCCGGCATCGGAAGACGACGGTGCCCTGGCCGCGGATGATGACCCTCGAGCCGTCGCCGAATTTGACCGACCCGGTCTTGCTCTCGTCGAGGTCGGAGAAAACGACCCTGCAACCGGTCATGTGGTTGCTCGCCCCGGAGTCGAGATACCATCTCTGCTCGGGCTCATCGCCGACTGCGCCCAGTTGGACTTGCGCGCGTGGCTCGACAAGGTCGACGGCCTGCGGCGCAATCCTCTGCTCCGCCTCCGCTTCCTCTGCTTCGCCATCCTGCAGCGCGCAGTACTGCCCCATCAAGAGCGCGTGCTCGTCGTCGCTGTCCTCTCGAGCCAGGTGTGCCGCCTCCTTCTTCTCCGGCCTTTTGTCCGGGCACTCCCGCGCCCAGTGCCCCACCTTCCCACAGCGCCGGCAGGCGTTGGGATCGGTGTTCTTCTTCTTCTTGTCGACCAGCGCTTTGCCGCGCTGCTTTCCGCCGTTGCCACGGCCACGGTCACCGCCGCCACGACTGGAGCCTTCCCCGGTCTTGCGCTTCTCCTTCATCCGCGCCGACCATTCCTCCTCCGTCAGCAGCAGCTTGGGCTTCTCCTTCTCCGGTGGCGCGCGATCCTCCACCGCGCGGAGCCGCCCGGTGACGTCCTCGAGCGACAATGTGGATAAGTCCAGCATTGTCTCGATGGACAGGGCAAGCTGCGCGTATTTGGCCGGCACGACGCGCAGCAGCTTGGCCACGACGTCCTCGTCGTCGACCGGCTTGCCGTAGGTGGCCAGCTGACTCGCGATTGACTGCAGCCGAAGCGCGAAGTCCTCCACGGCCTCTCCGGGCTTGAAACGAAGGTCGTCGAACTCGCGGCGCAGCTGCTGCGCCTTCGCCTTCTTGGCTCGGTCCGAGCCGAGGCGGAAGGACGCAAGCATGTCCCACGCCTCCTTCGCCGTGTTCTTCGACCCGATGGCCTCATGGAACTCGGACGGCGTGGACGCCATGAGCGCCTCCATGACGCCCACCTCCGCATCCTCACCGGCATTGCCGGTCTCCACCGCCGCCCACCACCGCCGCGCGCGCAGCTTCCACTTCATGTGGACAGCCCACTCGCCGTAGTTGGTGCGGGTGAGCATCGGCCAGGTGTTGGACCCGCCGACCTCCCTCACCGTGCGCACCTCCACGGCGGGCTGGGATGCCGAGGCCAGCTGCCTCTCCATGGCCGCTGCTGCAGCCGCCGCCGCAGCCGCCTCTGCACCACCCCCTGCGCCACCAGCAGCCGTGTCCATTGCCGGCGACACCTCCCAGCGACTTGTACGGCTCCGATACCACGTGTTGGCTTTCTACTTAACTCCCAGGTGAGCAGCTCCTGCTCACCTTCCCTCCTCTCCTCTCTTGCACCAAGGTAGAAGAAGAGCTGAGCTCTTTGCACACACAAACACAGGCAACAGCAGTGGCCGAATGCTTGAGTATCTGAATGTGAGGCAAAAGACTGCCTTTGATAGATTGCATAGCATAGGTATATATATACAAGCCTCATACCAACTATGGTACTTGAGGTATGGCTGAGTACAGCCCCAACTACTGAGGTATGGCTAAGTACAGCCCCTAACTACTCCTAGTACAGATGAAGTAAGCCATGGGCATGGCTGTCTACTTCTACTCCTAGAAGGCCTAATGCCATGCTGCTGCAGTACCAAGGGTGGGCAGCAAAGCTGACCACTACAACTGCTCCTTGACTGCAATCAGGGCAGAGGGAGAGTGGAAGATCAGCAGATTACTTCTAACAGCCATGAAGCTACAGCAACAAGGCCCTTAAGAACTATCATTGTTGTCAAAAAGCTATTTGAGGACTGCATACAATTGGTTCTTATTGTCTGGTATTACTATTAACCTACAATAATTCCGACAAGGTCCAAAAAATCTAGAATTATCGGCATTACCTTTTGTGAAGATCTTTGTCTGGTATTACTATTAACCTACAATAATTCTGGTTATTTGAGTATATGTTTTGCTGATCCATACAATTGCCTTATCATGGAACTAAGAAAACAGCTATGTTTGAAAAAGCTATCAGAATTGCTCCGTTGAGTGGGGAATATATTGTACATGTAGCAATGATTGATTCTTATCAGCATCTCTGTATGAATCTGGGAAAATGACAATAGTCAGGAAAGGTCACCATGGTTAGCTTTAGCTGTCACTAAAGCCGTTTGTCTATTTTGCGAAAAGATGGTGAGCTGATTATTGGTACTGCCTTGCCAAGAATGAGAAAGCGGCAAACAACACTGAGCACATTGTTTGCCTCCCTGCAGAATCTGTATCCATTCAGTGCAAAAGACAAGTTGTAGGAGATAAACTTGGTGCAAGTTTAGGTATGGCAGCCGTGTGGGCTACTATCTCCGAATTTTGGTATCTTATAGGAAATGCATAGCTTTGGAGTTATGTGGAATTCATGATCATCAAAAATTGATTTAAGTGTTGGAGAATATTTTGGTTTTGTATTTTTATATTAGGAGGACGGAGGAGGATAGTTATCTCAAATGGTAATGTCCTAGCTGACAGCCTGACACCAAATTGTTTACAGTCCTTTGCATATGGATGAGCTTGTACATCAACGCAGCATAATTGATACTTTTTTTAACGCGATACTATTTTCAGATTTTAGTTGAAAGGAAAACATTATTTTGTGCATTTGACTGAGGCCCGCCCGTCCTGATTTTGGCACAAGATCGATAGAGACTCAGTGGACGGGCCTGGGCACTGGTTCAAGCTCGACAAGCAGATGAGATGACGAAGAGGAACAAAGGGAGGAGTTTGCCAGCACAGCAAGGCTCCGAGGACGAGCTGATCGGGCGTCGCGGCGGTTGCGGAGGAGGGAGGGCAGTGGGCACGACGCCACGACGAGCTCGAGAAACGTGGCGACTATGCTGGGTGCGCGTGCGCCCAAGCCCCAAGGTTTATCCATCTGGCCGTTTCATCCACCTTGCAGAGCTGCAGCAGACCCGCGCAACGCGCACACTCACCGAGTTCGTCTCCCGTGACGCTCATCGACCCCGTCTTCTGGCACTTGACTCACTCGCCAGTCGCCACCTTCGCCGGCGGCCTATATATATAGGCGCGTTCCTCGGAGTAGTTGGATCATCATCCCTCGAACCGATGGCGCGAGCTCGGCCGGCATTAGCCATGTCCGCGGCGGCGGAGTCGTCGCTGCTGCTGCTGCTGTGCGCGGCGGCGTTCGTGGAGCGCGGCGCGGCGCTGCACCTATGCACGGACCGCCTCTTCAACAACACGCAGGGGCGGCACAACGACGGCCTGCCGCACCTCACCCCGACGGAGGAGGCCACGTGGATGGCGCTCCTCCCGCGCAGGCTCCGCGGCGGCGGCGCCCGGGCCGAGTTCGACTGGCTGGCGCTCTACCGGAGCCTCACGCGCGGCGGCGGGCCGGACGATGGCGCCGGCGGCAAGCCGGGCCCGGGGGAGCTGCTGACGCCGGCGTCCCTGCATGACGTCCGCCTCCACGGCGACGACGACGACCACCTCCCCGCCGGCTCGTCCTCCTCCATGTACTGGCAGGTGCAGCAGACCAACCTCGAGTACCTGCTCTACCTCGACCCCGACCGCCTCACCTGGACCTTCCGCCAGCAGGCCGGCCTGCCCACCGTCGGGGACCCCTACGGCGGCTGGGAGGCACCGGGCGGCCAGCTCCGCGGCCATTTCACAGGTTCGTTGCCCATCTTTAAATCCCGTTGCCGCTTCGTTCTGCTCGTGCGTCGATTGCTCATCCGTGGACTTCTGTGTGACTCTGTTCTTCCACTCGCGCCTCGATCTTCCACTTGCTACTCTTCTCTTGTGTGTTTTCGCAGGGCACTATCTGAGCGCGAGCGCGCACATGTGGGCGGCCACGCACAACAGCACCCTCGGGGAGAGGATGACGAGGGTGGTGGACATTCTCTACGACTGCCAGAAGAAGATGGGCACGGGATACCTCTCGGCGTATCCCGAGAACATGTTCGACTTGTACGAGCAGCTGGATGAGGCATGGTCGCCGTACTACACCATCCACAAGGTGCGCGCAGATCAGACTTTGTCCTTCCTTCATTTGTTCCATCCATGGTCCAATGCAACCTGTGTGTGATATGATCTCATCCATTGAAGCAGCAGCGTTGTGCATTAAGAACCGAAATCCCAGATCATGTTTTATCTAACGCTTTGGTGTCCTGACAGATTATGCAGGGACTTCTCGATCAGTATATGTTGGCCAGTAACAAGAAAGGTCTTGACATGGTGGTGTGGATGACTGACTACTTCAGCAACCGTGTGAAGAACCTCATACAGAATTACACTATTCAGAGGCATTGGGAGGCAATGAACGAGGAGACCGGTGGATTCAACGACGTCATGTATCAGTTGTATACTATAACGGTAATCTTAGTGTCATTACAGTTGGTAGTGTTCAGTAGTATCTTGACTTGGATTGTGCATCTCTCTGCAAATTTTGTGGTATTATGTTGTTCTTACAGCATTGCTTCTTACTCCCTACAGAAAGACCAGAAACATCTGACAATGGCTCATCTTTTCGACAAACCATGCTTCCTTGGACCACTTGGTCTTCATGTCAGTACTTGGAATTTTTCTTTTTAGATTTCCAGTCTGGTCTACAATCAATTAAGTGTATCGATCTCCGTCTTTCAGAAAGATGACATATCAGGCTTGCATGTAAATACGCATCTTCCCGTCCTCATTGGTGCACAGAAGAGATATGAGGTCGTTGGTGATCATCTTTACAGGGTAAATGAAAAGCTGTTTCAACTTTACCAAGGACTCCTGCATGATTAATAATATTGTGCACTCTCAGAATTCTCAAAAAAAAAAAAATTGTGCACTCCCCTGTTTGACTGTTCAGGCAGTAAAGAAATTGATACGAAATGTCTTGTTCCTTTACAATTTGAGTTACTGAACACAAAACCAATCCATGGTACAGGACATCTCAACGCACTTGTTTGATGTGGTAAATTCTTCTCATACATTCGCAAGTGGAGGTACATCTACCATGGAACACTGGTGAGCCATAACACTTGCATTCACCATGCACTTCTTTTAGGAGTTCATGACTTCATGGTAACCTCCCAGCTCCAATTTTATGCATATGCCAGGCATGACCCAAAGCGGCTGGTGGATGAGATCAAAATCAGCTCAAACGAGGAGACCTGCGCCACCTACAACTTCCTCAAGGTGAGCAGCCCCACCCCCACTCCTTGTCTCTGAACGCATTGCACAATACACAATCCTGAGACTTGCTTGCCCTGCAGGTGTCGAGGAACCTGTTCCGGTGGACAAAGGAGGCCAAGTACGCAGACCACTACGAGAGGCTGCTCATCAACGGGATCATGGGCAACCAGAGGGGAACACAGCCTGGTGTTATGCTCTACTTTATTCCCATGGGGCCTGGGCGATCGAAGAGTGTCAGTGGCCTTCCCCCTCTGGCCTTCCGCCAAAGAATCCAGGAGGATGGGGAGGTCCGAACGACACGTTTTGGTGCTGCTATGGCACTGGTATTGTCTTCTTAAATGCTTGTGACTGTGAAAGTTATTCTGTTTGTTGTTGTTGCCTGAATCATCTTGTTTGCGTTTACAGGGATAGAATCATTCTCAAAGCTAGGAGATTCCATATATTTCCTGGAGGAGGGTGAAACTCCAGGGCTCTACATCATCCAGTACATACCGAGCACCTTCGATTGGAAAGCCACAGGCCTTACTGTCAATCAGCAGGCCAAACCCCTGTTATCAACGGACCCCTTTTTCAAAGTTTCGCTCACCATTTCTGCAAAGGTATCTTCTCAATAACACTGTCAGCCAGTCATGATCTGCAGGCTCCATTATTGGTTGCGAAGATCAGGATTATATTGTTATTTCTTTCACATTTCAAATGTTCAGGGAGATGCCCAACTAGCAAAGGTGAGTGTCAGGATCCCGTCATGGACATCAACAGATGGCACAACGGCAATTCTGAATGGCCAGAAACTCAACCTGACATCCACTGGCACCTCAACTAATGGTATATGAAAATCTTGTTTTAAAAATATCGAATTTGATACTATCCCATATGGGAATATGAGAGTGATTCATGCTCCTTCAAGAAAAAAAAAATGTGATGCCTGCAGCCTGCTTCTTGTTTTGTTTTGTTGCAGGTGGCTTCCTGACGTTGACCAAGCTCTGGGCTGATGATACCTTGACCCTCCAATTCCCCATTACCCTTAGAACTGAGGCAATCAAAGGTATGAATTCTCAGATAAAATATCGGCATTGATTGTGTTGGGCTCGGCACAAATATAAGAGAGTTTTCAATTTGTTTCCCTGAAGAAACAAATTGAAGTGTCTGAACTAGAGGCTGAAATGGTGCTTTCATTTTAGATGACCGGCCAGAGTATGCGTCCATCCAAGCGGTGCTGTTCGGGCCGCACCTCCTCGCCGGCCTGACGCACGGCAAGGTGCCAGTGACAGACAGCAACCACTCCAACGACGGCCTGACCCCGAGCATCTGGGAAGTGAACGCCACAAGGGCCGCCTCCGTCGCGGACTGGGTCACTCCGCTCCCCTCCGAGACGCTCAACTCACAGCTCGTCACCCTGGCGCAGACCGCTGGCGGACGGACCCTCGTCCTGTCGGTGTCGATCGCCGACGCGAAGCTGGAGATGCAGGCGCATCCCGCCCCGGGACCGACGCGTGCGTGCACGCCACGTTCCGCGCCTACGGCCAGGCGGGCAGCAGCAGCGACTTGCAGCTGCTGCAAGGGCCGAACGTGACGATCGAGCCGTTCGACAGACCGGGCATGGCGGTCACCAACGGCCTCCTCGCCGTCGGCCGCCCCGGAGGCCGCGACACGCTCTTCGACGCCGTGCCGGGGCTGGACGGCGCGCCGGGCTCGGTGTCCCTGGAGCTCGGCACCAGGCCGGGTTGCTTCGTGACGACGACGGCGGGCGCGGGCGCGAACGCCGCCACGCAAGTCGTCTGTCGGGGCAACAACGACGGCGCCAGCGCGAGCGACGACGCCGACGCGGCGTTCCGGCGCGCGGCGAGCTTTGTCCGCGCGGCGCCTCTGAGGCGGTACCACCCGCTGAGCTTCGGGGCGCGCGGGACGGCGCGGAACTTCCTGCTGGAGCCGCTGCGGAGCCTGCAGGACGAGTTCTACACCGTCTACTTTAGCCTCGTCATCTCCGACGCCGAGAGCTGATTGATTGGTGTGCACGTGAACGAACTGGAGGACTGGACTGATCACGCTAGTTTCGCTGTACAGTCCCCCATGAACAATGAGCAATATGGAGTAAATGGATAATATTGGACGCCAAATGCCATAGATGCTTGTGTTCCATGATGGAGTTGAGCTTTCTCGTGGCGGTCAGGCGCCTTTTAGAACTCAAGAATTCTACACGAACACAGGATAGTGGTTCATCTGCCAGAGACACGGGAAACTGGAATTGGGTCAGTCAAACCATTGGAGAAAGTCCAGCAGGTGTGCCCTCCCACTCACTCCCAGGCCCCAGCGCATGACATTGTACGGCCGCTTCCTCTTTTCTACATTGTTGGACGTCACGTGGAAAAAGTTACTTGAAAGTGATTCTGCCATTCTGGCAATTTATTCTGAGGAAGTTTCTTCGAACTTAAAAAGTATTGCTCGAAAAGGTTCTTCCTCTGAGAAGTTTTGTAGAAACAGTTTTCATAAAAAAAAACGGGGCGCTAGTCGCCCGGACGTCTAGCACCAGGACGAGTCCGAATGCAGGGGGCGTTTGATTTGATGAACTTGAGCTGTCCGATTCATCTACTATCCCTACCCCGTAACGATTCAACAGAGAAACGAGCGCACCTATCCGTCTATCCCTGCCCACATAACAGAACAGGAACGCCCGCTCGCACAGCCGTGCCACTCTCGGTCGCCTGTCCCCCGCCGCGCCCTGTTGCCCTCTGCGCCCCATCCCCACCACGCTCCACCTCTGATGGGAAATTTTCCATCGGACGGTCCGTTGCAACACAGAGCAATGCGAGATGCAACGTCAGAAGTATTACTTGTTATAACATTAGAACAAGGCTACTGCCAACATCAGGACAAAAAAAAAAGAACACATCAGAACAAAGGCTACTGCAACATCAGAACAAGGCTACTGTAATGCGTGATGTAACATTAGAACAAAAAAAACTAATGCAACAAAGAAATATTACTTCTTATAACATCAGAACAAGGCTACTGCAACATCAAATTCATTTAGCTGCAACATGAAAGCGTTGCCTTCATGAAAACGTTTTAACACTGTTACTAGCACTATACTGCTGCCTATGCCCTATGGCAAGTGAAGGGGAAAGGGGAATTGGCATGTTTGGTTACAAGGGACTAGAGACTAGTGAGCTCATTTTAGTCCCTTCTAGTCCCTGTTTGCCAAACACGATGGAGCTATTTGGGACTTTTGGCCCAAAAGGACAATCCATGCCCCTCAATTATTACCCTCCCACCCATCCCAAAAACATTGAATAAGGGTATCTTGGTCATTATCCAGCAGCTTTAATGGTTTTTAGTTCCTTAAACCAAACAGGATAGGGGACTACAATTTAGAGCATGTTCGCTTCGCTGAAAAACCATGGCTAAAAGTATTGTTCGCTGATTTATTGTGAGAGAAAAATACTGTTCCGGCTGAAGAAACAAGCTAAAAAAGTACATATTATAAAACAAACGAACAAGACCTTTAGTCTCTACTTTAGTCTCTAGTCTCTTGAACCAAACAGGCCAGCAAGAACAGCCACAGTGTGGTGATAAAAATGATGTATTGGATGGGAGAGAGAAGAATAGAGGATCGATTTTGCCAATGTGGTTAACGATGCTCAGTCGAGAAAAAAAAATGGCATCAAGATGAGTACAGTATATGCATCGATGCCGAGTGAAACTCAGGGAATAGAAGATTATTTAGTTACCCGTTACCTGACCTAAAGGAAAATCGGTGATTGTTTCATTCAGCTAAGCTGCCGTATTCAAATGGTAGATAGGCCCATGGTACTTTGAGCATCGATGCCGCCATTTACAAGGCAGAAAAGTTGGACTATCGTCAGAATTCAAACCTTGCTCACACTACGGGTGCTCCATCTATTCTACCCCCCTCCAGTACCAAATATGAGTGCTCTGTCTACTCCCTCCAATCTCAAACATAGTAAATTAAATCAGTATTCTTCAAAATATATTAAAAGTAAGTCTATGTTAACTTCTTCTCTCTCTCTATCTGCTTCCTTTTTCTATGTCTAACCCAACTTCAGTGCAAGCTGATCAACTCAATACACCTGCCACGCAAGAAGCAAAGAACAGGGTAATGAAGGAGAAAAAGGAAATTACTTTTTTTGAGGATATTTAATCAGAGTTAGGCTCCGTTTGGCAGCTTAGTAATTTTTTTCACATGTAACTAGCTTCCGGTTGTAATATCTTGTGCACAACAATACCATGGTATAATTTTTCCTCTGTAATATACTAGTATTGGTTTGAGTATATGTCTGAAACAATGCTCGATTGCTCATCCATGGAGGCACTGGCTGCTGTCGCAGTCGCAGTCCATCGACACATCTGCAGCTGACGCATGAGGTCGGCTCCAAATCTGAAAGCGAGGCAGAGCCCCAACGCTCATCCATGAAGAGAGCCAACCAGAGAGAGCGAGAGAGAGAGAGAGAGAGAGAGAGAGAGAGAGAGGAAGGAGAGGACCAAGTGTGAGAGAGTGTGCGCCATGGAAGAGATGAGAGTCAGGCCAACCGCCGGCGTGTGCCAGACCGCCGCCGCCGCTGCCGAAGGGGCCGAGAAGAACTGGTCTCGAGTGACCTCGCTCGGGACGTGGGTGGTGCGCGGCCATGGGGAGGGAGAAAACTGGCCCCGTGAAGGTCCAGTGCGGGCACCCATGGCGGCCGCAACTCAGGCATACAACGGAGAGGTGCTCACCGGCGTTGGGCTTCGCTGGGGACAGGTATAAGGTACATAGCTGAGGATCTAGTGCATCCCTGTGTGCATTGAATCTATATGAGCTTTCCTGTGCTGCACGAATTTGGCCCGGCAAGCTCGAGCTCTCTGGCTCAAAGCCGGCAATGGCGTCGGCATGCTCTAAACCACAGAGCAGAACGGCGCGGAGATTGAGCGAGGGAGCGCGGAGCGGAACAGCGCGTCGCGGTCTCGAAGATAACGAATGGAGAACATGTGAACGGCTTTCAATTCGTTGGTGCGCTCATACGTATGCCTAATTCTCAAGGATCATATATTGGAAGTTTTTTTTGAGTAGATCATATAGGGGCTGTTTGGTTTACGAATGTTAAAGTTTAACTCTCATCACATCAATGTTGCGATAAATACATGGAGTACTAAATATAGACTAATTGCATGTATGTCGACACAGATTAGGAGTAATTTACGAGACGAATCTATTAAGTCTAATTAGTCCAAAATTAAAAACTTTTTATAAAATAAGACGAAAATGCTACAATATTTGTTAAACTTTAACACCTCTGCCAAACAGCCCGATATTGGAAGTGTGCGCCGGGCATGCCCATCCTAGAGAATTCGGCACATGTCCCCCGCCCTTGGGTGACAAATATAATGGCCATAAATATGTGCGGCCCAATTAGGTGCGTGTAGAACATGGTTGGTTGCCCTTCTTCAAATTTCCGATTCTATCACTCGTGCTTCCGCCTATATGTGCGGCCCAAGTATCTTTTTGGCCCCCACAATATAAGGACGATGGTGGCCAGTCACCACCGACGGCCGGTAAGGCTGGACGAAAAACTCGAACCTCGTTAGCTCGCTTGGCTCGTGGCTGGCTCAACTCGGCTCAGCTCGTTATGATAACAAGCCGAGCCGAGTCAGGATTTTAGCTCGTTAGCTATAACGAGCCAACTCGAGCTGGCTCGTGAGCCGCTCGCGAGCCAAACAAGCCGTAGTTTTGGAGAAAAAGTCATCATAACTTATATTAGTTTTATATTACTTCATGTTTTGCACTTCATAAATAAATGATAGGTTAGCTCATATGAATATTTTATTCGATTTAAGACTATTAAATATATTATTTTTATATTATTAATATTTATGCTTTAGATAAATACAAATATTATATTTTGTATATTTTTTTACCTGGCTCGCGAGCCTAACGAGCCAACTCGAGCTCGTAACGAGCCGAGCCGAGCTGGCTCGTTATCCTAACGAGCCAGAACGAGCCGAGCCAGCTCGTTAGCCAGCCTGCGACGGGATGACTAGAAGGGGAGATTTTAACAGCAACGGAGGTCAGGAAACGACGTGACGCCAAGATAAAGCGTGTAGTAGCTAGAATTTCACTGGTGCTCCTAGCTCCTCGGCTCCTCCCCACCGAGTCCAAGAATCTCCAGCGGCCGTCTCCCGTCCCTCTCCTGACGCCGATCCAGCGTCGTCGTCGTCGTCGCCGTCGACAATGCTTGCTTGGACGATCCAGAGGATAAAGACGGAAGCGCCGTTCTCCGCTACCAGTCCCAGCTAGCTGCTAGCCCCCGCGCGGCGCTCCCCCATTCTCCGGCCGTCACGGGACGCAACGTGACAAAGGAAACTGGCCGGCGTTGCGACAAGCCCAGCTCCTGTCCTGTGGCGAGTGGCGACACGTGAACATGTGATCGATGGATCGAGTGCGCCAGAGCCTGAGACTCTGAGCGGGTGGTGGTGGCCAGGGCTCCTTCGCGCGCGCGGCCTTAGCATCTAGCTATAGCTCGTGTCCTGCCGACTGCCGTGGCATTCCGTCCGCTGCCCGGCCGTCGTGGTCACGTCACGCACGCACACCGTACCTCTTTGATATGATGCCCGTGTGCTCACTCTGACAGCTCCTGAGGCTTAAACAACGCTGTCCGTTTCTCCGGCGCCGTGGGCGCAGGGGATAAAAGTCTCGGCGACTCTTGGCCAGTCTTTTGCCGCTGCCATATCCGCGCGCACTGCCGTGGGCCGGCCGGCGCGCGCGTGTCGCGGAGAGGGCCGCGAGCTAGCTAGCACAGTAGTGGCCAGTGGCCAGGGCCGCCGGCGGGTTGGGTTGGAATGGCGGCGCCGTGGCGTGCGGCGGCGGCGGTGCTTGTGGCGGTGGCAGTGGCGGTGGCGGTACTGACGACGACGACGACGGCGAAGGAGTGCACCAACATCCCGACGGAGCTGTCGTCGCACACGGTGCGGGCGCGGCTGCAGGCGTCGCCGGGAGCGGGAGCGGCGGAGTGGCGGTGGCGCGAGCTGTTCCACGAGCACCTCAACCCCACCGACGAGGCCGCGTGGATGGACCTCATGCCGCCGCCGAAGGCCGCCGTGGGGCACCACCAGCACCGCCAGGAGGAGGAGCTCGACTGGGTGATGCTCTACCGGTCGCTCAAGGGCCAGCTGGTGGGCGGCGCCGCCGCGCCGGCCTCGGCCTCGGACGCCGCCGCCGGGGCCGGGCCGCCGTTCCTGGAGGAGGTGTCCCTGCACGACGTGCGGCTGGACCCGGACGGCGACGCGGTGTACGGGCGCGCGCAGCTGACGAACCTCGAGTACCTGCTGCTGCTGGACGTGGACCGCCTCGTCTGGAGCTTCCGCTCCCAGGCGGGGCTGCCGGCGCCCGGAAACCCCTACGGCGGATGGGAGAAGCCCGACAGCGAGCTCAGGGGCCACTTCGTCGGTACGTACGTACACGCTCCCTCCCTCTCTGTGCTCTGTCTTTCTCTCGTTCCCCTGTCTCCATGCATCGATCGGCCGACGCATGCACATGCAGAGATGCTCCGGCGTCACGTTCCCCGGCCGGACACGGCCATTACTGTGCGCCATTACTTGGTGGTGCTAGCTCCGGACGCCAGCCGAGCAGATCATTCATGGATTCCACCCCCCCCCCCCCCCCCCCCCCAGCTAGCTAGCTAGTGTGAGAAGCTTTATTTGGTGATGAAGGTGGATGCTGTCGATCGCTCTTATCCAAATAGCATGACAGCGCGATCGACATGGGAGTGGAAAGGCTGATTATTGTAGGGTATGCCACTCTCATCTCGTGCCTCGTTGTCGCCACGTGAGCGCGATGCCTGCCCTCGTGAAAATATTGACAACGCCGACACCGGACGGAGTAGAAGAGAGGACTGAGGACGCCTTAATTGCAAATGCTTCTGGCTAACCACTCGTTTAGTTGCTCCTTGGCTTGCCGAGCCAATAATTTTCAAAGGTGGTTTTTCCCTTTTTTTCCGCGTCAGAATTATGTTAGGTCAATTTTTCTTATATAATACTCACGTGTCACGTGTAGTAGACTCTTTTTCTCATCTGGCGGTCGTTTTGTTTGCTGTAGTAGCAAGCAAATGTAGGCACCGATGCAAAAAAAATGTTCTAATAAATTTTCTTGTCGATGTTTTTTATGATTAATTTTGGAAAGAAGATGCGGCAACTCTAATGAGAAACGAGCCCAGTACATGTAATTCTGTTACTTTTACCTTGTAGACTTACTTACATTTTTTGCTTTTTATCGATGCATGTTTCTTTTGCAAAAGATATCATTTTACCAACGTTGCAAACCACATTTTTCATTCAAGAATTGAGAAGTGAAGAAAATCACAAAATGACAAAAAGATAATAGAAACAGTGCAAATTACACTCTTCCTAGGTTCCTAAAGTTTTTTGGAATGGTGAATTTTTTTTGGTAAAAATGAATTGATCATGTGAAATTTTTGTATGTTCCCGTACAGGTCCCCACCAAAGGCATCCTATATTCTTACTAATTGCTAGGAGTAGAGATTTTTTATAGAAGAAAAAAAATACCCTCCAACAACTACTTTACTTGGTTATCCGAATATAGTCACGGCTGGTTTCTTTCTTTCTTTCTTTGAGAGAGAAATTCTGGTTTCCCGTCTGCATCTTTCTTGTCACGGCTATTTCGTGATTGGCCCAGACGCCCAGTTATGTTCAAACGGGAATTAGGCCCTGCGAACTGTGATGGCCTGATGGGCCGCTCACTGCCGCATATTGAGCTGTATTGAGCCCGGTCCATGTACGATAGTACAAGCAGTTTAGCCAGCAAGGTAAGGCAACTGTTTGGCTTGTTCGGTTAGCGTGGATTGAGCCCAGGAATTATTCCCGCTCATACAAATTAGATTATCAATCCGGCTGGGAATTATTCCAGGTGACCGTTCCCGGTCAAACGAGTTCAGAGAACAGGCATCGATGGAATGCTGTAAGAAAATATGTATGATTCTAGCTGGCATAAAATTACTGCAAATTGGAACTTTCCGAACAAGACCTTGACGCAGTGATCCCCGGTCGTCCTCGTACCTCGTGCACGCAGGGCACTACCTGAGCGCGACGGCCAAGATGTGGGCGAGCACACACAACGGCACGCTCGCCGGCAAGATGGCGGCGGTGGTGGACGCGCTTGACGAGTGCCAGCGCGCCGCCGGCACGGGCTACCTCTCAGCCTTCCCCGTCGAGTTCTTCGACCGCTTCGAGGCCATCAAGCCCGTCTGGGCGCCCTACTACACCATCCACAAGGCACGTCGTCGATCACCCCTTGACTCAATTTACCTTCGCAGACACACATGCATCGCCGGTCGTGCTGGTGAGCGATAACTCATCTGCATGCTGCGCTTCCTGCAGATCATGCAGGGCCTCCTGGACCAGCACGTGGTGGCCGGCAACGGCAAGGCGCTGGGGATGGTGGTCGCCATGGCCGACTACTTCACCGGCCGGGTCAGGAACGTCATCCGGAGGTACAGCATCGAGCGCCACTGGACGTCGCTCAACGAGGAGACCGGAGGGATGAACGACGTGCTCTACCAGCTCTACACCATCACGGTACAGCCTTTCCTTCTTTGGTGTTCCTTTCAATCGTTTCCTGAATCCTGAGTGTGTGTAGTAGCTGCTAAATGCTCATAGTGCAGTTCTCTTGAATATTTGTGCAGCACGATCAGAGGCATCTGGTGCTTGCCCATCTTTTCGACAAGCCATGCTTCCTGGGATTGCTTGCAGTGCAGGTCTGAAACTGAAACTCTAAACCCTGACGAACTCAATTCCTTCCTGCCTGGCCCTCTGCGTTTCGCTGATGCATTTTTCACTCCAATTTTGCCTGGATCTTTATGTAGTACTAGTTAATAAACACATCTACATCAGCTGATTAACACCACAATAACTTGTTCTCTCTATGATAATTTTGGCAGGAAAACATATTTCTGAACTCTAGATGATATTTTCCCCATCGTTTTTCCTTTCAGGCTGACAGTCTTTCGAATTTCCATGCCAACACACATATTCCGGTTGTCATCGGCGGGCAGATGAGATATGAAGTTACAGGTGATCCTCTTTACAAGGTAATTCAAATTTTGGTAGGGTAAAATTAATTTTCCCAGGCATGATAATTCCCAGGCATGCACAGATGAGATATGAAGTTGCGTCTTTGATCTGACGCAACTTGTAGGTAAGCTGACCATGGACTAACTCTTGAACCAGGAAATTGCAACATTCTTCATGGACACAGTCAATTCTTCTCACGCCTATGCGACTGGTGGTACATCTGTCAGTGAATTCTGGTAGTGCATCACAGATGGCTGAAGTTCGCCTTTTTTTTTTTCTTCAGAAATGCCATGTCTGAAATTCTGAAATGGCTTATGTCAGGTCTGATCCGAAGCGTTTAGCTGAAGCTCTGACCACTGAGACCGAGGAGTCCTGCACAACTTACAACATGCTTAAGGTGCGTGTGGGTATACATGTTCTGTTCATACTTCACATTCACCAAACTTGTAGTTAAATTTTCATGGTTAGAGACAAAGTTACAATTTGCACAACAAAGCTTGCAGGTCTCACGCCATCTATTTAGATGGACGAAGGAGATCGCGTACGCAGACTACTACGAACGGGCGCTGATCAACGGCGTGCTGAGCATCCAGAGAGGCAGAGATCCTGGAGTGATGATCTACATGCTGCCCCAGGGCCCTGGGAGATCAAAGGCAAAGAGCTACCATGGTTGGGGAACTCAGTATGAATCATTCTGGTGCTGCTATGGCACTGGTAAGTTAAAATTCCAGAGTTTGAGGATTCCATTTGGTTCTGAACTGTATCAGGTTTTGAACTGTGTGTTTTGTGTTTGCAGGGATAGAATCCTTCTCCAAGCTGGGCGATTCCATTTACTTTGAGGAGAAAGGTGAAACACCGGCGCTATATATTATTCAGTTCATACCGAGCACCTTCAACTGGAGAACTGCAGGCCTTACTGTCACACAGCAACTGATGCCCCTCAGCTCATCGGATCAGTATCTTCAGGTCTCATTCTCCATATCTGCAAAGGTAAATTTTGCATGGCATAAAACTTGGAAGCTCCTTCCCAGAATCAGCATTTAGTCAGTTTGTTTACTGTGTGTAGACAAACGGTCAGTTTGCGACATTGAACGTGAGAATACCATCATGGACATCTCTGAATGGTGCAAAGGCAACAATGAATGACAAGGATCTGGAATTAGCATCTCCAGGTATGCTCATTAGCACGGCAGAAACAGAAGGGGAAAAAAAGAATCCACAAAAAGTTTGATGAATACAATTCCAGGGATGATTGTTCTGATAAAAATCTTGATTTCTACCAGGGACTTTCCTCACTGTCAGCAAGCAGTGGGGTAGTGGTGATCGGTTGTCACTCCAATTACCTATCCACCTAAGGACTGAAGCAATAAAAGGTCTGAAATTTCGAGTTCTGTTGACAATTAAATTGTCTGAGTTAATTTTTCAAATGATGCACTCATTATAGGATATAATTACATATTTTTCACTTTCAATTTTCACTCTTAACCATTGAAATCCCTGATAATTCTATAACAATTGACAACAATGAAGAATAAGACTGAGGGCCTGTTTAGATGGTGAAAAAGTTTGGGTAAAGTTCCTGTAGCACTTTTCGTTGTTATTTGACAAAATTTATCTAATCATGGACTAACTAGGCTCAAAAGATTTGTCTCGACATTTACAGACAAACTGTGCAATTGGTTATTTTTTTTTACCTACATTTAATGCTTCATGCATGCGTCCAAAGATTCGATGTGACAGTTACTGTGCAAACTTTTTTTGGGCCTTTTCACCAACTAATCAGGCTCTGAGTAGTGTAATCAAACGTTCAGATGATCGGCCGGAGTACGCATCTATACAAGCAGTCCTGTTCGGGCCGTTCCTCCTCGCTGGCCTCACTACCGGACATTGGGAAGCCAAGACCGGCGGCGCCACCGCCGCGGCCACCGACTGGATCACCCCCGTCCCTCCGGAGTCCAACTCCCAGCTGGTGACGCTCGTGCAAGAGTCCGGCGGCAAGGCCTTCGTCCTCTCCGCCGTGAACGGCTCCCTGACGATGCAGGAGCGGCCCAAAGACAGCGGCGGCACCGACGCCGCCGTCCACGCGACGTTCAGACTCGTCCCACAGGGCGGCGCCGGCGCCGCCACGAACTCGACGGCCGCCGCGTTGCTCGAGCCGCTGGACATGCCGGGGATGGTGGTCACGGATAAGCTCACAGTGTCCGCGGAGAAGAGCTCGGGCGCTCCGTTCAACGTTGTGCCGGGACTCGCCGGCGTGCCCGGATCGGTGTCCCTCGAGCTTGGGTCCAGGCCGGGGTGCTTCTTGGTCGCCGGCGGCAGCGGCGAGAAGGTCCAGGTCGGCTGTACCGGTGGTGTCCAGAAGAAGCACGGCGACGGCGGCGACTGGTTCCGGCAGGCGGCGAGCTTCGCGCGGGCCGAGCCGCTGCGGCGGTACCACTCGATGAGCTTCGCTGCCAGAGGGGTGAGGAGGAACTTCCTCCTGGAGCCATTGTTCACCTTGAGGGACGAGTTCTACACCATCTACTTCAACCTTGTAGCGTGACACGAGATGACGATGAGACTTGAAAAAAAATGTTGGATTGGAGGTGGAGTGGCAGACAATGATGTTTAGAGAAAAGAAAATAGTTTCCTTGTTCACCGAATGAAACGATCCGTGGCCTCTCTGCTTCCAACTTTCATCATCGTCGCCATAATTCTAACCAGTTCTTGGGTCCTTCTAGCTTGCTGCCTCGAAACACAGTTTATTTCTCGGTTTCTAAATCATGATTTTCGTTAGAATAAAGGCCCACCATTTAGCCACGGACTCAACAACTACAGAAAACATGGTTAGCATTTTGTTGTTCATGTTAGGCCACTAGTGCAATTAGATTACAGAAACTCTTTGCGCTTTTTTTTTTGAAGAGTTTGCAACTTGATGGTGACCGCTGCTCTGAAACTCTTGCGCATACCAAGGTCCATGTATGATCATAAACGATCAATTCAACTCTTTTGATATGTTTGACTTGAAACCACTTCAATGGAACCACTTACCATCATCATCTTGGCTAAGAATCAGTGGCTTGTGCATCTACATGCTCTCGCCTTAACTCCATAAAGATGAATGCTTTGGACCCCCATTAATAGTAGCGGCAAATGAAAAACAAAGCCCTAATATGTAATAAAACGAATGTATCCACATACACAGCCTACATTCACTCTATAGTGTCCTTAGTCTTCATTAAATATCATTTGCGCCATACACCAAACATCAACCAAATTTTTGGGGCCAAGACACTTATGACTATTTACTTTGTGACTAAGTCAAATGTGTGTCCTATTGTAAGACACGTAAGTCACAACACTTGTGTTCAGCAATCACAAAAACCCTCCAAATCACCAAATCGGACCCTATATGTGTTCAATTATCCCACTTGGGACAAACACATTGGGCGCACGTGTGGGCGCATGAAGAAGAAGCTTCGGTGGTGGCGTGGGCATGCTAACCAGATCCGGCAATGGCAGTGACCAAGGTGGGAGGCGATCCCGTTGGCAAATCTGAGGTGAAGTCGCAAGTGAGCTAAAATGGTGGGTTGGTGGTGGCTACGTGTGGTGAGCTTGGACGCCAGCGGCTAGCGTGTGGTGATGGCTGTTTGGCGCAGGTAAGGGACGACTGAACGATCATGGCGAGGCAACACTGATGGAGTGATGAGCGAGCTTGACTCGGTGGTGCCGTCGAGGTGTGGTCCACTATTATGGAGAAGAGAAAAGCGAAGAAAGAGAGGTGCAACAGTAGCAATGGTGGTTGCAGAGGGTGAGGGAGGCGTGGAGCCAAGGGTGCTGACTGTTGAGAGTGGAGGGCACTTGTTGATCTTAGGATGGGATCACTATATATGAGGTAAGTAAGAAGAAGGTAAGGAAGAAGAAAGAGCCTAACAAGTGGGCCTCATAGGTCAAGTGTCTAGTCCCACTCTTTAGCATCCCTGTCATTAAACACAAAACAGGGACAATCCAATTCCTTCAATCAATTACGAAACTGAATCATCACAATCCAAAAACCAGGACAAGATAGGACTATCCTACTACTCCCTACATTCCAAATTGCAAGTCTTTTGGGCTTAAAGCTATTATCTAGAAAAGAGAAAACAACTTTTAATTTTGAAACACAGTGGTATTTCTACAAGCCAAACACATGTTAATTCTCTGCCCCAGCACCTTTAACATAGGATTGGTAACATAGGATTGGAGTGGACTTCGGAGTGCGGAGTCTTAAAATCTAGAGTGGGCCAATTCTAGACGAGCCCTTACACGAAGCCTTTTTTTTCATCAACGTCACATACATGGATGCATATCGAAACAAAATACGACATGGGTTCTAGTGCTGTAAAGCATTTGAAGGGCCTGTTTAGTTGGTGAAAAATTTTGGGTAAGTTCCTATAGCACTTTTCGTTGTTATTTGACAAAATTTATTCAATTATGGACTAACTAGGCTCAAAAGATTCGTTTCGACATTTAAAGACAAACTGTGCAATTAGTTATTTTTTTACCTACATTTAATGCTCCATGCATGCGTCCAAAGATTCGATGTGACGAATACTGCGCAAACTTTTTTGGGTTGGGTGGCCACCTAAACAGGCTCGAAGTAAACAAAACACGATGCCCCGGATGTGCTCACTACGGAGACACTGGTGGCAAGAGAAAGGTAACCCAACATACTACTGATGAATCTACTAAAGTCGAGAAATTGCCCATTGCAGGAATTTGACATGAGATTCGAGAGCCGGGGAGAAATTTTCTTCTTTAAACTTTACTTTTGTACGCCAATACTGTGGCACATGGGAAAGACCTCTAGTTCTAAACCTTTTAATTCCTGGTTTGGCAAAGCTCCGGACTGGCCTAGGGAGTTGGCAATTATAGGGATTAAAATAACCCACGTGAGTTAATAAAGCTCTCGAGTTTGTCTAAAAAAAGATACATCGAAATCCCTGTGCAAAGGCATGGCTTGGGCAGCTGGCAATGGCATGCCATGCCATGCCATGCCATGCCATGCCATCATGGGGACACCATGGACACCTATCTCGCTCGTCAATAACTCTCAAATGTCGCGGTTGATCCGGTGTTAAGATTGCAGATCTTTGGATCGGCAATACGGGTACCTGTGATTGGTACAACGGTAACCCTCAAACAGGAATCTGCATCTGGCGCTGCAGAGACATGAGAAATATGAATGAGATCCAAGATCCAAGCAGTACTCTTGACAGCGAGGAGACCATTCATCACATTCAATAGCAGATCTCTTTTTTTCAACTCTTCAATAGCAGGTCTTGCGAGAGAAGATGGAGTGTTTTTCTCCACAGCACGTTGACGCAGATCATAACCCTCTTCGCTAGATGGTTTCTCAGCCGGCTGGTGATGTTTTGTTGTGAGAAAAAAAACACTTTATCATGGCTAATAAGTTTAAGCGAACAAGATCATGTGGAAAAAAAATCTCAGGTTCATGTCTCAAAGTTCAAACCTAGAACGACAAATGTTTGACGTGCTTCTATCTTTCGAACTATCCTTTCAAGCTGCACTTGCACAAACTATGTAGAATCGTCAGCACAACAAAAGCAGTGCGATGAACGTCCAGCTGAATTTGGAATTTTGCGGAGGGAAAAAATGGAACAGTAAAATAAAGCCACGAACGACAGTCATTATATCCTCAAAACAATATTTAAGTTTCAACTGAGATATCTGATGTTCGATTGATGAGTTGATGTTTAGAAAGGCTGTATTGAGTTGCATTATGACCAATTCCTTGTAGAGAAACTCTAATTCACAATCAATCTTCCAGGTACTGCAATAAGCTGCTCGATCTTCTTCCCGACTTATACTAGTTTATGTATGTGCAATCAAGATGCGCCAAGGATTTCAACAGATACTGTAGTGAGACACGACTGCTCCCAGTTCGCAGGTACAACAATGTTTGATATGCAAAGTCCTAACAATTTGCTATTCAACCCAAAAAAAAAGCTTTACTTATGAACAAAAAAAAGTATAGTGCCATGAGCTACCACCTATAGAGTAAAATAACTGAGAATGCAAATGGTCATCAGTACCATTTAACGGACAGTTGCAGCTTTACTATTACTGGTTGCAGTGTAACACACCAGGGACAATAGTACATCACATAGCTAGCTAAATGCGAAGCCAAATACCGTCTGAGCGAGACGACCATAAATAAAAGCTTACACAACATAGCCAACATGCAAATCATTTGAACTGACCAGATGCAGAGGCGAGAAGAATTCTTGAGGCAGGCTGCGGAAGTGTGCACCACGCACTGCAATGCCGAACAAGAAGATTGTAGCAGCAAACATGAAAGGGAAAGGCATGGGCAAAGCAGCAATTCCGCATGATGAAGAAGTACCACAGGTTGCAATCTTCCTTGAGCCAACCGTAGGAAACCCTAGATCTTGTCGAGCTTGTCCGCCTTCACCACTGGATTAGCCTTGGCAATGGCATCCCTAGCAGCAGTCCGATAGTCGAACTTGCAGTCATGCTTGTCGGAGTAGCGGTGGAGTGCACAATACAAGTTCCCACACCGGCAGTTGAATCCTGTAAGTCCAACCCTCTTCCTGCAAGTGCTGCACCGGTTCGGCCCTACCTTCCCTTTGGAGATCACTGCCGCCCCCTCGCTAGGTCCAGCAACATCAGTGGGCTGCACGTTCATTGTTTGCAACTCGACTTGAGCAACAGCTACCACTGTGTTGCCAGAAACAACTGGTTCCATGACAGCATCGTTTCCATTGACGATGCTGTCGATAGAGGAGGCAGCCAGCTTGGCCTGCTCCTGCTTCATTATCATCTCCTTGTGGCACTTGGAGCACATGTTCATGGTAGCTGCGCTTCCGAAGAAGCCGCAGTTATTGATGCAAAGGATGGGTCCCTCAGGGGCCTGGCATCCAGTCTCCTTGTGCTCCATGGCTTCCTTAACTAGAAATGATACGAAACAAAGGATCAATACCATAGTAGACATAATGTATCACACACGGCTTCCTAAAAGTTGCTACTAGTAGTAGTAAAAAAACAATCGTAAAATCAATGTGAAAGTTGGTACTGCCTTGATTCAGTAAGACATGAATCAAGGCAACCTAATGAATCAACACCCTCGATGGGCTAAATTTACTTTAAGAAGCATCTTAGGCCTTCCCCAACGCTATGCTTTTTCTTGTAGCCCCAAGGGCCATGTAGGATCAGATAAAAAAGTAGGTGCTCTACACTTGTCGTAGTGGCTTGCAGAAGCTACATATGCTTGGAGAGAGAAGGTGATCCAGGCTAAAAAAGAAGAGGGAGAGGAAATAAAGGTGAGGCACGATGAAAGCAAAAAGTTTCTATGCAAACCACAAGTAGTGATAGTTTGCAATGTGTGAATAGTAGTCTCAACATTTCCTAGTCTATGTGGATCACTTTATTTATACTAGAACCACTAAGAATGTTAACCTCCATTAGTGGTGCCCTTACAAAGGGTAATTGTACCTTGGTCAAAGGCCCAAAATGAAGGTACTATCAAATAGAACCTGCACTATCATTTGGCTAACAACCGAATCACCTAACGGCAACAAACCAAGGGTGGAATTAATTCTAGAAAGCGGCCGCAACTTTTCGCCGCTTTACGCAACAAATCTACAAAGTAGCAACCATATCTGCTCACTAACTTTGGGCAAAGCACCTAAGAGGCAGGCATCAACTAGCCGCAACAACCACACCCAATACGTGGAAAGGAAAGGAGTCGCCTTTACAACAGATGAACAGAACCCCCCCCCCCCCCCCCCCCCCGAATTTTTCTCTGGCTGTTCTTCGCTGTTTGCTACAGCGAATCGAGACCAAATCAAATAAATCGGGGCGGCTCAATTGGTTCCGCATCGTCCCATTTAACCAGCACAGAAAAAATACATAATTCACAGCTTTTGACCCGGACAACAGAAAAAATTTAAACAAAAAAAAAATAAAAAAAATCGGGAAAAATAATTGGACGCAGAGTGGCCAGATACACGAACCTCGGATGAGACGGCCCTCTTTGCGATTCCTCTCCGGCGATCCCTGCGTGAACGAGGAGGCATATAAACCGATCAAATATTTGTCAATCAAAGGAGAGAGAGAGAGAGAGAGAGAGAGAGAGAGAGAACAGAAAAGATGACGGCCCGGATCGGGCGCGCGAGGGCGAGCAAAAGCCCCCAAATCTACAGATCGAAGGGAGAGGAGACGGTAGGATTGAATCGGGGGGGCAGCGAGGTGCTAACCCTAGGGGAAGACGAGGAGGCGAGGGGAGAGGAATCGCAGGGAATTCGGTGGGCTTCGAAACGGGGGCGAAACGTGGGGAGGTGGGGGGAGATAAAGGGAAAGCAGGAGGGCGCGGGAAATGACGACGCTGCCCCCCTCGCCGGGGGCGGGACCGAGGTCCCCGCCGTTGGATTGCCGCCTGCCTTTTTTTTTCCTCTCTCGTTTTTTTTTCCGCTGGGGAGAAAATACCATTTGTTTCTTTTTTGAGAAGCTGGGAAATATTATTCTGGTTTTCACAGCATACGTATTCGAGTTTTCTTAGCATACGTGGTTAAAAAAAATTGGGGATTTTATAGTGTCGTTAATGAAAAATCTATCCGTGAATTATGTTTCATGAACATCCAATGTGATTTATTTAGGGTAACTTGTAATGTGATTTTAACTGATAGCAAGCACAGCAGAAGTTGCTTGTGAAATAACATCAGGTTACCAGAGTCATTCTTAAAAAATTGGCACTTATTTCATATTCCCGACTACAATAATTTTGGTTAGGAAATGTATAGATTTGCTAAAAGAACTAGTACAACCCAATTGTATTTTTGGTTTGCACAGTTTTTGCAATTTTATGTGATGGTCTAAGTAATATAAGAGGTGTTTTCCTGATTGAAGTTAAAAGATAGTCCTACAAAACTTGAAAAATGAATTATGGTCTTACTAATTTTATTCAGTGAATAATGTGCTTAGTTATCAAATTATCTTCCTTAGCAAATAGAGAGAGTAAATGATTATTAAGCCTTTTATTGTAAAGAGAAATGTTCAAATTATATCATAATCAGAAAACTCAGACAACAAACTAATTAAATTCACTTCATATTGTTAGTCCTTTTTTCTCTTTTAGAATTTGAACTTATAAGTTATAACGGATTATATTTGGGGGGGGTTATTCCCATTTTTCATAACTTCAATATTTAGTTGACTTAAATTTATAGAAAATATAGTATTGTAATAACTATAAGTTTCATTACATTTATTATGTA
>JAIWYO010001063.1:0-19185 GCA_020631735.1 Saccharum officinarum | reverse complement strand
GTAGCTTGGCAAGGCTTTCGCCCAAAAGCCCCCACCTCCAAAACTCACACCCTAAAGCATGACGTGGACATGGTGCAAAACCAACTTGAGAGCGTCATGCGAGACAAGTCGTCTCCCCACAAGCAGGAGATTGTTGCCACCTCGACAAAGGTCACATGCATACGTGACATCTTGTTGTCATGTAAGCCCACAAGGACCACCTTCATCATGCCGAACACAAGCTAATGCAGATCATCACACCTTGTTTATGAACCAAGACAAGGAGCGATGTCATCACCGCTTCACGTCACCATCCATAAGGTTTCAAGCATAGTTATTAGGACCGGATCAGCAGTCCAACCAAAAAAAAATTGGAACCAGAACCCCTGCCGGTGGGTCCATTTAAATGACCTATTGTGCAATTGAACCAAACAAACCGTGAATCGAGGAATCGACCGGTTCGATGTCCGGTCTTGTCCTAATAACTATGGTTTCAAGACAAAGGAGAAGCATCAAATAGCTGCCTCCCGCTGGCTGTCACCGCGACGGTGAGCCTGCCACACGCTTGTGTGGGCAGTCACCTAAACCGCGGTCAGCCCAACAGTTGTCAGCCCATTGCAGATCGCCCTTAAGCCTTATTTGAATGCACATGTATTCATCTCAATCCACATGTTTGAGGTGGATTGGAGTTGAATTAAACTAAATTTCATTCCAATCCACTCTAATATATGTGGATTGAATTAAATACACGTACATCAAACAATGCCTTATAAAGGGAACCGTGAAACTGCCATCCAACTCCATAGGACGCCGCCTCCGTATCCATCCGTCGAACTCCGAAGTTATTAATAGTTGGATCATCACCACCATCGTACCCAATTAGCTTCACCAAACATAGAAGCACCACAACCATACCGAGTTGACCATCACCAAGAGAGACCAACTACCACGGACATGACCACGATGAGCCGCCTCCGTCCCGCCGTCACTGCTACACCGAGCTAGCACTACTACGCAGGGCTAACCACTGACGTGTTGCACCGGTCCTCGAGGACCGCTGCTAGCCCCGCCATCGCCAGCCACTGTGGGGCACCCTGACTAAATTACTCGGGTGAGTCAAGTTCCAAGAATTGTGTGCAAGGATTGGAATCGTCGAGATCAGTCCCAAGCTGGAGCACAAGAATTAGGGGAGAATTGATAGACATGTAATATCTTCATTTATCTTAATAATAGTAGTTGTTGTAGTTGCTGCTGCCAACTTGATAAATAGCACCACGCTGCTTCGGTCAACAGTTGCAGGTAGTATATTAGAGTAGATAGAATAGTAGAATTGGTAGTTGACATGGCCAACATTAGATTAGGTTGGACCATGCAGTATGAAATACAGAGCAGCTTCACAACTCAAATTCTTATAGTGACTTTTATTCTTAAGGGGTGCATGGTGTAATCTAACTTTTATTATTAAGGTGCGTTTGGTAGACTTTCAAATTCTTATAGAAACCTTTTTGATGTAGATTCTCTTCGACACGATTTTTACAATAAATTAGAATTACTTTTAGGGACTGTTTGTTATCTACTCTCTCCATCCTAAAATAAATATATATCTCGTTCCCAAGGAATTGAAATTTTTAAAATTTAATAAAATATATACAAAATACATTTTTATGATGTATAATAGGACCATTAGATTGAGCATGCAATATACTTGTACCATAAATTCATTTGAAGATACAAATGTTGATACTATTTTTTATATTTCTAATTAAATTTTAAAAATTTACTCCTCGAGAAGTGATATGTGCATTTATTTTGGATAGAGGTAGTAAACGATTTTTTGAAAGGGAGGGTGTTACTAGAAATGACTAGCATACCCTTGTATTTGTTTCACCCTTGCACGTGGCTGAGGGCTCAGTAGCTTCTTGTTTTTTCTTAACTGAACATGGGCTTTACCTTTCTTTTTTTTGGCCCAAGTAACCTATTCTTTCATGGGCCAAGCTGGTCCAAGTCGTGCCTTCTTGTCTTCATCCTCACGCACACATCTGCTCCTCTCCCATGCCGGCGGCCATGCGCCATGGCTGAGAGCTGCTATATGGGTACAGGAGCTTCGAGCTATAATACCTAGCCCTTGTTTAGTTCCAGATTTGGGTACCCAAATTCCACTATGCAAAAAGGAGATTCTCCATCACATTGAAATGTCGGCAAATGTATGGAGTACTAAATATAGATGAAATCAAAAAATAATTGCACAGTTTTGTTGTACTTTACGAGACAAACATTTTGAGTCTAATTAATAATTTTTTAGACAATTTTTTGTACTAAAAAACAAAAACTGCTACAGTGTTCCGCAGCAGACGCCGAATCCGGCGCCCAAAGTCGAGAACCGAAGAAGGGCCTAGTAGGCTACAAACGAGCAAAATCGAGCGTCCATTGTCTCTTCCATCGCTCCCGTCAAATGTGCCAATCTATATCTATGATTTTTTAACATTAGAACTGTACTTATGCTATTCTGACAACACCCACAGGCCACATGTGAGTTGTGTCATCTCCTCGACTTCTGAACTCATCCGTCCATTTTCAGTTTTCAGATGCAGAGATACTCCCTCCCTTCTAAAATATCCGTTGTTTTAACTTCCCAAAAATTAGTTTTGACAAAATATATATTAAAAAATATTAATACTTATGGTACATAATTAGTATCATTAGAAAGATCTTTAAATCTAGTTTTTTAATAAATTTATTTGAAGATATAAATGTTGTATATATTTTTTATAAATCAAGTCAAACTTACGGTACGAACAAAAAAACGATAAATAATTTAACAAATAATTTAGGATAGAGGAAGTACATGACATCTTTTTTTCTCCCGGTCTACTGTCTACATCCATGTAGTTCTACATAGCAACTTCCCTTTTTAAAGGGCATATCCATCAATTATTTTCAGTTTTTAGATGTGGGATACTCCTTCCGTCTACAAAAGAATGTAATTCTCATTTTTTGAGAAGTCAAACGGTTTAAACTTTGACCAAAGTTATATAAGTAAGTACTAACATTAATGATACAAAACAAATATCATTAGATTAGTCTAGAATAATTTTTTATAAAAAATTTATTTAAAGACATAAATACTAATATTATTTACTGTAAACTTGATTAAATTTAAACTAGTTTCACTTGCATGTATCCCATAATTACACCCTTTCGTAGGTGGAGGCAGTAAGACATAGCTTTTTCTCCCGGTCTACCGTCTACTTCCATTAGTAACATACTAGCAACTGCCCTTTTTTAAGGGCATATCGATCGTGACATCCAGATTGCTATATCGATCGTGACATCCAGACAAGTTGTCCATTGGACTACGCACATGCATTTGCAATGGGTCATGGCCAAAATTGATCATGCCAAGGATTTGGTAAGCCAAAGTTAGGTAAAAAATTTACCATAGTTTTAGCAAGCCAAATACGAGAGGTTAGCAAGATTTGATAGCCAAAATCATGACTTGCCAAATCTTCGGCTTGGCAAATTTTGGAAGTCAGCCAATCAGGCCAGATAACATCGAGCCTGAACACTACAGCAGCAACCATCAAACGAGAACTCATCAAGATCCTGAGGAACCTTAACACAAAGTTTATATTCTCAATATGAGCACGGGGAATGCTCATTTCAGAACAATTCAAGACCTTATTACAAGCATGCTCACTCATAAGCACTGGACTTTCAACGTAGAAGACACATCACTGAACAAGCAAATACCCAGAACAAACTCATTCACCGATTGATAGGGCAACCCCTTCAAGCAGATGGCTTCATCATGGCAGCGACCTTCTGGACAGATGGCCTCTCCATCAGACTAGACCACCAGGCCTTCACGTGCGGGTAAGCGTCGAGCACAGATGCGTAGGGTGTGGCAAGCAGGCAGAGGGTGACAGATACATGGTTAACGTCAGCGAGGCTGAGGAAGTCTCCAGCCAGATACTTGGACTTGGTCAGACGTGCCTCATACACCTCTAGCACCTTCTTCAGCTTCTCAAGGTTCTCATCGACAACTTTCTGGTCAGTGGTTCCCCCAAGCATCGGACTGATGAGGACCTGGAAGAGGATGGGATTCAGTACAGAGGTGTACTGGTTTGCCTCCACCTCCATCCAAACATCCACCATTGCTGACTCCTCAAGGTTTCCTTCCCTCAACAGCTCTGGTTTGTTTTTGCGAGCAGCATACTTGCAGATTGCGCGTGATTCTAGCACACAGATGAAAAATATTTAAATAAGAATAAAATTAGGAAATCAACATCATTAGTAGATGCAAAATGATTCTACAAGGCGAGCATTTGACTGTCTAACACTTCTCAGAAAGCAATAAGTAAAAAGAAAAAACATCGCATCTCTGCACTTGATTAGATTTCACATGGAAGCTACATGACCTGATGAGTGAGTGAAATGTGTTTGCTTCAATAAGCTTACTGAACTCATCATGTTTGCCAAAGTAATTCACTCATATGGAACAATACACACTCACCATGCGACAGCACAAGATATTAAAAGTCAAATGTCAGGTTCCTTTCAGCTTTGGCTTTCATGCACGACAAACTAGTGTGTGGAAAAAAAAATTGAAGCACATGGTAACGAAGTCAAATATGTAGCCCCCATGAAGCACATCATGGCTTCCTTTAGTCAAAAAAAATCTCTTAAAAAAACATGTGCTTGTAGCAAAATCTGAGATATCATTTAAGTGGACATTGAGGCGCTAGCCATGTCACATGTTATGAAATGGGTAACAGTACCAACGATAAGCGAATTAGTCACAACAACAATGTACTAAAAACAACTATCCTATTTCCATGGAAAAAAGGATCCCAAGAGATAGGATCATACCGAAGAGGTACAAGTCCCCATCTTGCAAAGCTGGAACCTGACCAAACGGCTGTGGAGAAATAGATAAACATATCAAGAGTCAGGACAGGTGCATACAAGAATCAAATATTCAAATGTTTCACATTTGTGCATGCTTTGCCAGTTAAAGTTTCAATGGGCTCATTATTGTGCACATCAATTTTAATTTCAGGTAGGTGAAATATACGTAAATTTACAACGAGGATCAAGCCATCCCTGCATAAAATTCTGCAAAAATTTACTATGACCAAATAAAAAAAAAGTTGTCATCCCTAGTCCTTCTCTGTTACCTGCTTTGTTAGCACTTGAACAGAAGAAACCACATGAACAACCATGGGTCACATACAGCAGGCCTAGAATTTATCCCACCATCTTACTAACTGAATACCAAATCCCATCCAAATGGAGTTACAGAACTTCAATCCAGTCCGCGCGGCCCAGACCTTGGGTAGTCGAAGGGATTAGGGAGGACGCAGGCAGGTGGTGAACACGGTTTATTGTAGTGGAAGGTGTGTGGCCGGATGGCAGGTAGAGGAAGTGGCGAAGTACTGCAGTTCAGCAGTTCTCATCAGGTTCCTACGCTTAACCCAGATCTGAAACAACCTATAGAAATTTCACGCTTCCATTTCTTGTAATTTTACCATTTAAAGTATGAAACAAATTCCCTGATTTGTCAATTTTGGATTCCCTCCACGAAACCCCAGCCTTAAATCCTAAAACCTCCGGTCCCCCGTGAAATGACACCCGTACGGGCGGCTAAGCGCTAGAGGAAAGTCAGATCGACCGCGGACGCGACCACAGCGGCGCCACCAGCACGCGAACGGAACGGACCGATGCATTTCCATTGCGGGGAAAAAAAGCAACAAAAACGGGATAGGGATCGGGAAGAGTACGGTACGTTGCGGGCGAGGTGCTCGGGGCTCTTGTGCTCAGCGGTGGCGAAGTTGATGGGCACGATCTCGTAGTCGGAGCCGGCCTCCTCCAGCGCCGTCGCGCACCTCGTCACGTTCCACGACAGCACCGCCCCGTACAGCTTCATCGGAGCCATGGTCTCTCTCGCCGAAGCCGAACCCAACCTTCCTCTCGACCTCTCCACTATACCCTGTTTGTTTGCCTGGGGATTCTCTGCGTCCAACTCGCTACGCGAAGTGGCACACCGGGTGGTTCCCGTTTAATAGACGAGCTGGGAGAGCCGGGGGTCGCGGCGCCTAGGCCAGCGGGTGTGGCTGTCTTTTTAGTTTTTTTTATTTTCTATAAAGGAAATACGGGTGTGGCTGTTGAGTGGAGTGGAGTCGGTCAGTCGGAGCGGGTAGGGTAGGTGCGGCATCGCTGTTGCCTGTCCGTCAGCGGGGACCCGAGCACACTCGCGCGTCTAGATGCTTCTGGCCTGTTTAGATTCCAAATTTTCCCCCAAATTCTACTATGAAAAAAAAGATTCTATCATGTCAAAATATCGGCACATGCATCTAGTACTAAATATAGATGAAATTAAAAATTAATTACACAGTTTTGTTGTACTTTGCGAGACGAACATTTTGAGCCTAATTAGTCAAAGTTTAGACAATTTTTATCAAATACAAACGAAATGCTACAGTGCACTACAGTGTTACAAAGGAATTCAGCCGCCACCAACTCGGTGGAACTAAACACGGCCTCTGTTTACATTTCCCTCGAGTTCGTTGCTGTTTGTTTTTTTTTACCCGGCAAGAGCGCAAGAGATCAGGAGAGTAGGAGACGGGATGACGCCAGCGATTACGCTCGGTACTATCGAGTTTTTTTTTTTTGAGGAGGCTCGGTACTATCGAGTCGGAAGTGCGCCACCAAGGAGTCCAGGGGCCTGTTTGGGAGGGTAACCCGACGGCCTGGCTGCGCCCATGGGGCGCAACTCCCGTGTTTGTTGTTTTTGGCCCACTCGTGAGCCTGCTCGTTTGGTGCAAAAATCCTTCTCTCTCCTGCCTTTGGGTTTCTCGGCGGCCGGGCTCGGTGCGATGCTCACGCGGCTCACTGCAGCGCACAGGCAGGATGGAATCACCTCCCGGGACAAGTGCTCACCTCCGGCGTTTCTCCTTCCCCACGCGCCTCAGCTCTTCCGCAACGGCGATGGCGGCGTCCATGGCGTCGCCGCGGATCCGACGCCTCCGCCTCCGCCTGCAGAGAGAGATAGCAGCGCATGGCACACCACCGCCGGCACCCCGATGCTCGGCTCGCCTGTGTGCGTGTTGCGCCGTCTAATCTAATGCGTCTTATATTAGACCCTAAGTACCCTAGGGAGAACACTAAATTTTACGATTCCGTCGAGCACACTGCGAGGAAGAACTCAAAGATCCACATTTTTTTACATCAGGATCACAAATGAGAGAGTAAAGCTTACAACTTCCTTACTATTTTTTACATCACTTTTAGTATAACATCAGAGTAATTTATTATTTGATTATAACAGCGGAATATAAAACGTTATCAGAGTTCAGCGGAAATAAAATCATTTAATGATAAGATAAACATTAACATGATAACTTTTATAAATATGAAATGATAACGAGTTGCTAGTGTTTTCTTTGTAAAACTTTTGATGAGAGTTTTAGTAAATAACTCTAATCCGCATTGTAAAGGAAATCCTCGCTGAGCCCACCAGGAGGTTTCCACAATCAAGGGTCAGCTTATCAGTACCTGTCACTTGCAACAGGGTAGAACAAACCATGAGTACTCAATTGTACTCCGCAAGACTTACCCGTCAGGAGGAAAGAAAAAGACTCCAAGGATTATGCAAGGTTTTCTGACTTGTGGGTTTATTGCATCTGTAAGAAGCATTACTAAAGGTGCATCCTTATATTTCTTTTTATTAACAGTCATTTTTAGTTCATTAACCGACCATTCTATGAAAGCACCAAAGCTACTTTCAAGCAGGTGGTAAGCAATCAGAGCCACTTCACTATCTTCCATAATTCTTACTACGATGTAGGATTATAGTCATGTCGGACCGTCAATTTGACGGCGATTCGCGAATCAATGTGCCCAGCTGGGTGCTCTGAAAACACACGTCTTGCTTGTATCCTAGGCACAAGCAAGACCAACCCATTTCACTCATGTCAAGAGGTCTAGGTCCTCGTCCAAGCTCAGACTCTAAGCCCCCAACACTGCAGGCCCGACCTCAGTATGGTGCTTAGACCTCCTCAACCTCATATATATAACCACCTAAAAAGTCGGTCCGAAAAGAGCCGGAACCCATGACAAGAGCGAAACAAGCCTTTCCGCCCCCATAAGCAAGTATATGCTCGCGACAAGTAGGTCTGTGACCTGACCATGGAATCCAATGCAACGATCGGTCCTTAATCGACACCGACAGAACAAATGCAATTAGAGTCCCGCTCCATTGCCCAACCAAGTCCAAGTCCATCCAAACCCGTTCCGCCCGGTCTCCAATTATTACTCATATGTATTCCGTGTGATAGTAATATTGTAATAATAACAGTAATATATTTTCTATCTCTTGCGAGTGACAGATAATCACTCGACTTCTACCGAAATCCTATAGCATAGCACGCTACACGATCCTATCATACTAGTAAGACTCATAGAATATATATATATATATATATATATATATCATTCAACTTCTTCAACTTAATGTACAAGCATAAATTAGAGTGCAGAAATAATAGGGTTTGTGCACCGGGCTTGCCTGGGTAAGATTTAACCAAGAGTTAGCATTCCACCAAGATGACATGATCATCCAGGCGCCACCTGTTCTGCTACTTTGGATGACTCCACGATCCATCGATATCCCTATTGTGACATTCGCGGATGCAACACATAGATGTAAATAGACAATGATAATTGCAACTCGGAGAACACAATACGCTCCGCAAGCTCACGGGCTAACTCTAACATACTAGACTACGTACCCATGTGGTTGAATAAGACATGATTTACCCAACAAGTATTTTAGTCATAAGAACCCAGAGTGTCGCTTTATTCACTTTACCAATTTAACATTTATACTCTAAGTAGGGCTCATTAACTAATTTAGCAAATTAATTATTCAGAATCTACAACAATGGCAGTGAGCATGTAATAACCTTATGAAGCTACCATAAACTTTTCAAAGCTAACGCTATCATCATTTTACCATGAAAATTACTACAAGTGTACATTTAATAATTTTGAGCGTCTCAAAATAATTAGAGCAAGCCTAAAAATATCATGAAACTATGTGCATCAATTACACCCTTAGATAGATCATGATTTTTGAAACCTAACAAAATTGGTTTCACCATTTTTGGACACCTACAACATTGTATATTAATTTCATAAGTTTTCCTTGAAACCTAATTAGAAAACAGGTTAGAAAACGAAAAGGGCCGGTGGTCACCTATTCGGCCCAGCAGCCAGACGGTCCAGCGCGGGGCAGCTGCGCGCGCAACGGCCGACCCAACAGCGGCCCAAGCAGAGAGCCCGCACAAGCGCCCGCTCTTTAGCAGAAGAGTACCCGGATCATCAAGTTATTACACCGCACCTATGCTTACTATTCCAACAGAGGAAGACTTTGCACTGAGCACCCCCAACTAACTCGTCTTCACAACGGCTGGGTCCTCGACGTGCCTGTGCGCGCTGGCGCGGCAGCCGGCGGCAAACTACGACTGGCCCAAGCAAACTAGACCCACCCAGGATAAACCAAGGGACCGACCACAACCTTCAGTTCAAGCGGTGGCGGTGAGTAGCAGTGAAATACGGGGAGACGCTCTATGTTACGCTACAACGGTAGCCGGCGGTCCGTGACGGTGGCACGACCATTCTATCGAGCGAGGAGGACGGGGGAAGGAAGGAAGTGGTGCGTGAGCACCAGTGGCTTACCACACGTACAGCCGAAGTGCTGGTGCGGACGGGGAGGTCCCGTGTAGTGCTGGCCACGTGCGCGGTGAAGAGGACAACGACGCACCAAGCTGGCAAGACGGTGTCACGCCGCCACCGGAGGGGCCCTCGACCAAACCCACGTGCGCATGGTGAAGGTGAGGTCAAGGTGAGCTCCGACTACGAACTAATCGAAATAAAAGCAAGGGAGAGGCTTACCCCCAATCATGTTCTACCGCGAGAAGACCGGCGGTGAGGAAAACCTGAATTTGGCCAGCAACACAGCTCGTCAGAGGCTTGGAGCGAGTCAGTAGCTAGCTAGCTTCCTATGCTACGCGCTGGCGCGAGCAATTAGACTAAGTAGTCCCGGGCTAAGAAAACAGAAGGCGGCATTTGCGGTGGTCTAGCGCATGGCGAGACTATGGGGGGAGGATACGCCCGAGTGAGCCGAGCGGGTTATGTTGGCAGCTCCGGACGCTGGACAACGTGGGCACGCGGTGCTGTTGACACGACGGGGAGGGCTGGCATGACGCACCCGGCACGGGGTGGCCTGACTGGGTGAGAGCGTCAGTGCCGACTGGATACAAAGCAGGGCAGGGGGGTGCCCCACCGCCACTGCAACTGGGTCAACCGCCAGGCGCGAACCGTGTGTCCGTTCCCCACGCTCACAAGCTGGGTGAGTAGCTAGCTCAAATGATAGTGGTGGACACCACAAAGGCTAGGCGATGGAAGCCGAGGCATTGGCCTGGCCCGCACGCGACAAAAACGGTAGCATGTGACAACCACGCCACAGCGTCAGCAAGTGGAGCAGGACGACACGATGAGGCGGTGAAAGGTCTTGATGGCTAGAGGGGGGTGAATAGTCTTTTAAAAATTTCTACAAAGACAAGCTAAACAAGTTTATTAATATAACAAGTAGCGAGATGCGGGTTTTGCTTAGCCTACGGGGTGTTTGCAAGCCACCTAACCAATTCACAATTCTAGTATATTTGCACTCAATCGCACAAGTCAAACCGAGAAGGTAATTACAACTATAACTAGCAAGCTACACAAAGGAGCTACTCTAGCAAAGCTAGCTAGCTAGCAAAGATAACAAAGAAGGTAATGCAGAGTTGAGTTAGGAGAGTTTCACCGAGGGGCGAAGTATTGAGCCAACCAATATGATCAACAATGAATACCAAGACAACCGAACATCGGGATCAATCAATCATAATATGAAAGTGATGACACAAAGATTTATCCTGAGGTTCACGTGCTTACCGGCACGCTAGTCCCCGTTGTGTCCCTCTTCACCACGTGGTTCGGTGGCTAATCGGTCTCACACCGAGCCTCTCAAAAAGGCACCATAAGAACCTACCAAATGGTAAAAGGTTGCAAATGACACGAGCAATTTACTAACGTTGCCTTTGGCGCTTCACCGAGGTAGGCACAAACCCCTCACAATCACCGGAGGTGGCCAAGAACAATCACCAACTCTTGCCAACGCCTCCAAGCTGCTCCAAGCCGTCTAGGTGGCGGCAACCACCAAGAGAAACAAGAATCCCGTAGCAAATCAACTACCAAGTGCCAACTAGATGCAATCTCACAATGCAAATGTACTTGGATCACTCAATCTCACTTCGAATATGCAAAGAAGCAAGAGAGATGAGTGGGAGGGGAGTTGCTTAGCTCAAAGTGCTCACAAGTATGTCAAAAGTTTAAGAGATAGAGCCTTGAGCCGGCCAACGAGTATTTATAGATGTACCCCTTCAAATATAGCCGTTAGAAACTTGAAACAGCCGAAGTCACGCTGACCGGACGCGCTAGTCAAACTGACCGGATGCACCGATCACGCAACGGCTAAGTTGCGAAGCAACGACCGGACGCGCTGCGATCGACCGGACGTGCAGGTCCCGTAAAGGACCGGACGCGCTGGTCAAGCCTGAGCAGCGCACAACAACACAATGATCGAACGCGCTGCAGAACTGACCGAACGCCACAGTGCCAGCGTCCAGTTGGAGTCCAGTAAGCTCCCTGAACGACCGGACGCGTCTGGTCGACAGTGACCAGACGCGCTGCACGTCCGATCATCAAACTGAAACACGCGCAGACGCTGAACGCTGACCGGCCGCGTCCAGTCCAGTGTTCGGTGACCTCCGATCGCCTCCGTTTCTTTTTCGACTTCCGGCGTAGTGGAAAATAGTCGTTTTAACTCCTCGAAAACGCCTAAATCCCACCTCGCAAGATCAGCGGGAGGGAGAGAGGACCCCAAACCCTCTCTATCGCTCAAACTCCACCGCCTTCGCAAACGTGCTAACACCACCAAGTGATCTCGTCATGTGTGAGTGTGTTAGCATTTTCACAATTATTTTTCGAGACGATATTAGTTCTATCCAAATGCATATGATTATAAAATGCACACCTAGAGGCACTTAGGAGTCCAATAGCCACGTAATTTCCCTCTTTATAGTACGGCTATCTATCCTATAATGTAACCACACCCACTAGGTGTCTTGGTTACTAAAACACAACCCTTAAGCATATACCTTTGCCTTGATCACGTAGGGTTGCGTCCAAATCCAAGTGTGGCCATTATGATCACCATGTCCGTCTTGCCACCAACCTTGGAATATACTAATCCTCATATGCTACATACAACTTAGGCATAGGATTAGTACTTAGGCATTGTCTCTAATTACCAACATCAAACATAGGACTTTCAGGCGGCAGTCGTGGCCCCGCGCGGAAACAGCCAAAGCGAGCATGGCGCAGAGAGCAACGGCTGGACAAGGTTACGTGCGGTAGCAGCATACGACAGCGGGCAGCAGTGCTTGGCTCCGGGCGCAACTCGATTTGCTACGACACGTGGGCGACAAGGCAACTGCGTTACAGTACAGCGGGGATGGAAGCCTGGCAGAGGGATCATCGTGGCCGGCTAGACCAGGCGCATAGTTGGCAGTCGCAGAGGCCGGCCAATGGGGCAGCAGCCACAACCCAGAGCGAGCCCGGCCTCAGCAGTGCACGCGCGCGTGGTGACCACACTGACAGGGGCCAAGTGACCAAAAGGTGACAAGCACGCTTTTTAAAGCGTCAGCCAAAACCCAACGAGCTCGGTTGAGACCAAACCAAATCGACAAGGCTCAAGAAGGTACATACGGCTTCAAGCCAGAGCAACAAACTCAGATGAAGATGAGCCAGACATGAAGGTGGAGATGTGTCCGCAAGGGACTGCCAACCAACGCCTAGAGTCAGGAGCTAGCGAACCGACAACACATTCTAGCGATGTTCTGTCAATTTACAAGAGAGCAGCGTGACACCCAACATGCCTGCCACCCACCATGCCCGCATGCACGCTAAAATGCAACCAACCGTGCGAAAACGTGATGTTAGTGCTTAACCATTTTTGTTAGAATTGAAGCGCCAAAGTAACTGTGTCATCACCTCCTTTCGACTTAGGAAAATTTAGAGTTGAGGTCGGGTTGAATTCTGAATTCGATATTCTGAGATTGCAACTACTATTTAATAATATTTATTTTTCCAACATAAGGGTTGTATTTTTATCTACACAACTTACACTTCAATTTTATTTAAGCACCGCATGCAAGTTGTATTCATTTCTATTTACAAAATTATTTTTCATGCCAAACGATTAAACTTCATGTTCTATTTTCCTTATTAGGATTCCCTTTTTAACATGCTTATGCACTAAGTAACTAACTCACGATATTAATTTGATTTCCTTCAACCACAAAAGTGAGTCGCAACGGATTAGTTCATCATTTCATGTGAGTTTTAAAGTCCTAAAGATCGAGGAACTCGTTTAGGTAATTCTCTTTGGGCCTTAACCACGTGGCTAAGTACGCTCGTAACACTAGGGGTGTTACACGCGTGCGGGAGGTCCACGCGCGGCGCTGTCGAGCTCGGCAGCTTGGGTGCCCTCATGTGGCAAGCTATTTGGGTGCAGCTCAGGGAGGCAGCGTGCAGCCTGCGGCGGCATGGCCCCGGGTGGTGGAAGCGCAGGCCGTAATCCGCTGGACGGCGGCACAGCGCGCCAGCGGCGTGGCCCCGAGGGCGCACGCTCAACTCAAGGTGGCGGCGGTGACCCCAGCCCGCTACCCTTATCCACGCGGTGGCAGCAGGCCCTAAGTGTAACACCCTAGGTGTTTGCCACCAGTTAAGCAATGGGTTTGAGCTAAAACATGATAGATTAAGTGGAGATAACGATGTCAAGGTCAACTGAACCTAACCTAAACTTTGATGTGCGCCATTGCTTTGCATATATGCCATTTTCAAGATATATGCTTGGGTGGTGTTATTGCAATATCTTCATATGTCTCACCTTAGTACCTATCTATACTGGTCACTCAAAAAGTTTTATGAAGTTTGGAGTCAAAAAGTCACATGAAATGATAAGTTATATCCTTGTTGGAATGGTTTTACTAAGTGCTTGAATTGCACTATTAAGTGAATGGAAATATAGGTCATCAACCAAATCTTGCAACGACCTTACCCAAAAGACTCTAGATGGACTCTACAACAAAAGTCATGAAAGGTTCGTGTTAAGCAAATATCCAGAAAATGCTCTAATGGATCAAAAAGGATAAATTAAGATTTATCGTGATCCTACTTTGGTCAAAGTAGAACTGTAGCTTCTGCACCTGTTTTGATGTTGGACCTTAAATGAAAGTTGTAGTTCATGTTATGGAGAAGAAACTTTGTTTTTGTAAGAAGAGCCAAATCAGCTTGGAAATAGATCAAACAGGGGCTCAAAGTTTGAATCACCTCCTATTTTTCAGCCCTAGAAATAATTCGAAGTCCTGGGTTGACAGCAGTAAGTTGCTGTGTTTGTGACCTTTTATCTTCCAAATTCATGTGGAAGCTCAATTGGATTCCTTAATACAAGTTGGAGTATGCCTTGTGAAGGAAACAATAGATCAAGTCTCACCAGATTTGGAGCTTGTTGGGACCTTCAAAATCAATTCCCAAAACTGCTAGTTTGTCATATTCATGGACTTGGACCGGCAAGGACAAGACACGCGTTCTCGTGTTTTTGCTAAACAACTCAAGTTGAGCCAAATGTAGAAGTTGGATCTTACATCTTGAAGAAGAGCATACAAAAAGTTGGCTTGAGTTTGACCACGTTTTGATCGTCAATTTTGAGTTCCCTTGTTGGTCGTCAATGTGTTGACATGGTCATATTGGTATGCAATTGTCTCTTAATCCATAGCTCTAATGGTAGAGTGGTCTTAACGAAGATGATAGAGTGTTGCGTGGGCTACAACTTTGCTTTTGAGCCCATGGTCCAAATCAGCCCAGATCTAGCCCAAATCGCTGCCCACCTTGCTCCACTCCGCGCCCACCACATGCTCGTCGCTTTGCCTGTGTGGCACCCATGCACAGAGCACACTCCACCATTGCTGCCGTGTGTCCCTGCCTTCCTGCCACGCCCTGCGCCATGCTGTCGATGAGGAGGGGCACCAGCGCGCCCTCTCCATCCCCCTCCACCTCCTCCTCGCCACCCCTTGCATCTGCAGACTGCAGCGCACGGACGCCGCCATGGACGCGGCGAGCTCCGGTCTGAGCTCTGCCATCGCCGCTCCATGCCACCCCGTGCTGAGCCTCTGGCCACCGCAAGCTCCCCGTCTCTAGCCCACCACTGCCTCATGCGACCTCCCGCGCTCCTTCTCCGGTGCCGCCCGCCGCCACTGCTCCTCGTCGGTGGGCAGCTGACGCTGCTGCCACTGCTCCGCGTGGCCCCGCCTCCTCGGGCCACCTCGAGGCGAGCCGAGGCCACCAGCAGGTGCGCAGGCGCCCCCTGATGCTTCCCGCCATTCCCCCTTCGCCATCGTGCCTCCTCCGGCCGTTTCCCCGGTGAGCTCCTCCGTTCAAATCACGTCAAGGACCTCACGCAGGAATTCGACAAAATCCAGGGACCTAACTGCATAGTTTGTGACTCATATGAATAGTGTCGCATAGTGCTATTTTTCTTTTTCTTTTATGAATAAATGGCTGAAACTTTGAAAATTCATAGTAAATCATAGAAAATCCAAAAATAGCAAATGAGAACTTTTTGGAATCCTTGTAAAATTCTCTATGCATTAGGTCTATAATATAGCATGTTTTAGTTTAAAGTTTTCTCTATAAAAATAGATTTGTGCAGTAGGGTTGTAATGCTAGTTGAATTTGTTATTTTTCATAATTGAAGATCTAGGGCTCCAAATGTAGTGAAATTTTTGTGGAATGCTACTCATGTGATGTTTGATGTGTGGTAAAAATTTTATGAATTTTTGGTTGCTGTATGAGTGAGTTATTAGTGTACCTTGCTCTCACATGATTTCTTGCAATCACAATTTGTCTTTTTCATAGAGTTTGATGTACATGTCCAAATGGCTTGAAATTTGCACAGTAGACTATTGTGATGATATGGTAGCTACTATAATTTCTGTAGAATTGATGGTGCACTTTTGGTATATGTTCACTAAATCACCTAGACATCTAAATAAATTAAGAAATGCCTCTAAAGAATTTATTTATACGGTGGCACCATGATTTTTGGTGTTATTTTAGTATATGTGATGTGTTAATAAAGTTTGTTTTGTCCAATTATATGTTTGCAGCATAAGTTAATATTTATTCTTGCAATTGATGCTTTCCTGGATAGTTTCTAGGACTTTGGTAATTGCACCATGAAAATGATGTTTACTGATGCTTATAACAAAGTTGTAGATGACTCATTAATCTAGCTTGTGTTAAATTTTGGTGGCATTTGGCCTTGTAGTTTGTGAGTTATGTCTGTTCTAAGTTGGGTTCCAGAAATAGTTCTCTAGAATCTCTGGACCAAATTATATAATTATGCATGTTTGACTTGGTTAACTTGAGAATCATGCTAAGATGATTGAAGATGAATTATAGACAATTTCATAAGCTTTTCAGAATGTCTTTTTGCATGGCTATTGGATTTGTATAACTCCAGTTATCATCCAAACATGTAGTTGTTGTTTGTCGTCCAGAAATTATCAGATGCTAGTTATGGTTGTTTACTCCATGTGTTGCTAAGTGTGGCTTATGCCCTTGATGATGGTCAAGTTAAGATACTTGTGATCTTGTTAAACTTGTGTTATGCTTGATGTGCTTGCCCTCTTTAATTGATTATGTGATGCATCTTGTGTTACCATTCATCATATTCATACGCATGCATCTTGCATCTCATTTAGGTTCGCTAGATGCACCACGTGAAGGACGAGATGTTGGAGCCAAACCGAAGACGGTGTTTGGTGGACCTATCCTGAAGATGAAAGGATTAAGCAAGTGCCGGGATGGGAGATGCTCGCCAAGCGAGTGTCATCTATCAAACACTAACCTAAGTGTTCGATCCCAGACAAGCCCCAGAGTATTCTAAATCTCCTACTTTATAAAATTAATCCTTTATATATATGAGTTTTATATAGTGCTGCATTAAGTTATAGGAGTTAAGTGAAACCGTTGATGCATTTATTACTATCCTTGCCTACCTTATTACATTCTTACCCTGCTAGGTTTAGGGTCGAATAACTGTTTAGCCCTACTTAGACCGGTAGCGGTCGGTGATGTCCTGTCACTGGCAACTATAGGCGGTTACTAGAATATTTTAGCTATGGAATTGATAATATCCTAGAAATAACCAAGTGTTGATGGATAATTGGAGATCGGGAGGAATAAGTATTGGGCAACCAGACAAGGTTCTAGGGTGCTTATAGTTTCTATCTGTGTCGATTAAGGACCGACCATTGTTGGGCCTCGGGTCATGATGAACGCATGTCTCACATTTAGCTGGCCGAATAAAGTACCTTCCTACCGTGAAATTGGGAGATTATTCGGGCCGAGTAGATTGCCCATAGTGCATTGTACCAGAGAAGGTGTGGTAGGACACGGGGGCGTGATGATAAGACCAAAGGGCAGTCGATCAGCTGTAACAGAACTGACCAATTATACGAAATTAAGTAAGAAAATCATCCACCGAGCAGACGATTTAGCAAACTTAACCCCATATAACCGGTAGTCCGTGAAATTACGATGGATTTCAAACCAACTTATATACCAGCCAAGATCGTAATAAGTTTAGTGGTCACCATCACAAGTTAAATAAAAGTTCACGTCGCAAATACATCGAGTATAAACATAGTTATTACAAACCAAGTTCAAATAAAAGTAGCGGAAGCATTTAGTTCAAACCACACACACTCACAAGAGTTCGAAATAAAGTGCCAGCTCAGGATCATCTTCCAACAAAAGCATCAGACGAGACATAAAGAATAACCACTGCCCACGGTCCTATAACTGAACCGACCAATTATACGAGATTAAGTAAGAAAATCATCCACCGAGCAGACGATTTAGCAAACTTAAGCCCGTATAACCCGGTAGTTCGTGAAATCACGACGGATTTTAAACCAAATTACATACCAGCCAAGATCGTAATAAGTTCAGTGGTCACCATCACAAGTTACATAAAAGTTCACGTCACAAATACATCAGAGTTTAAACATAGTTATTACAAACCAGTTTCGAAAGAAAGTAGCGGAAGCATTTAGTTCCAATCACACACGCACACAGAGTTCGAAATATAGTGCCAGTTCAGGATCATCTTCCATCAAAAGCATCAGACGAGATGTAGTGAATGACCATTGCCCATTGTCCTAAGCTTCTCCCATTGCAGGATAAAGGCAGTTGATACAGTAGCCGTAATACATCTGCCCATCTGCAACAAGTGGGAACAAAGCTTTGAGTACGAGAAAGTACTCAGCTAGACTTACCCGACAGAACCAAAAATAAAAGACACCAAGGAATCATGACAGGCTTTCTGGTGGGGTAGCTGACTCATTTGCAAAAAGGCATTTTTAGGATTTAGAGAATTTTTACAAAAGCTTTGCATCAAGTTAAATCTTTATTAACATGTCAACTACATTTGCACCTGTACTAAAGTAACATGTAATTAAATAGGTAACGATAACCAATGATCATTAACAACTTCCATTATGTCATATTCCGTATATAACTGTCCAAGTGTTCCATCAACATTACTACTACGATGAAGTAGCTCAAGTCAAGTGCTCACTATCCAGTGAACGATGGCGATTCGAATCGATTATTAACTAGATGGTAATTTATTGCTCACATAAACCTCACTCACCCGCTAAAGTGAGGTGTTGGTCACTGAGTCAACCATTCAGGTAAAGTCACGAGCTTGCCAGGAATCACATGTACCCGGGGGCCGTCCGACTGCTCTTTGGCCTTATCATCGCGCCCCCGTATCCTGCCACTACTGCTCCGGTACAGTGCGTTGCGGGCAATCCACTCGGCCCGAATAATCTCCCAGCTTCGCGGTCGAAAGGTACATTATTCGGCCAGCTAAATATAAGGCATGCATTCAACATGACTCGAGGCCCAACAACGGTCGGTCCTTAATCGACACAGACGGAAAAACACTACAGTCCGAAACCCTGCAAAGTTTCC